>PNEQ01002732.1:0-31925 GCA_003012365.1 Medauroidea extradentata | reverse complement strand
AACAACACTTTGTGCTAGTAAAATATTGTTTTTTTTATATGTGGCAACTGGCAATTGTGTAAGCTGGCAACAACAGAGTACGGATAGTGTCAATGCCAGTTAAATGTATAGAAATAATTTTTAATGTATATAAATAAGTGAATGTTATTTGAAAATGTGTCTTTTATGCTGGCACAGAGATTATAGAAACTTTATCTTTAATTTTATGAGTTATTAGGGTAAGTTAAATAATTGTTTTTGAATTTTACATGAGTATGGAATCTACAAACCAGGAATTTGGAAATTCAAAGCAAATTTCGCACCTAAAATTTCTATTCATTAATTTCGTTAATAAATTGAAATTTATTGTTTAAGAATCGGAATCGAATCGAAAATTTCAATTTTTTTGATTATTCGAATCGGAATCGAATCGAAATGAAATCCTGGGAATCGCCCAGCCCTAACAGAGGTGTGTTGAGAGATGGGGGGTGCAGGAGTGGACACGAGGAAAGGTGAAGATAAAGGTTAGGGTTGACAGTGTGTACCCTGTGTTGTGCTCAGAGGAGCAAGAGGTGTGTGTCGAGTGAGGGACCTATTCAACAGGGTAAAAAGGACTTGTGTGTATTTCTAAAGATATTAGTGAAGATATTAATGAAGACATTTTACAAGGTAATTAAAATTAATATGTGGGTATGGCACTACTAGGTTGTTGACAACATGATGTGATTAGGTGCCTTCATTACATGAATAGTATTGAATTTTGTGAAGCTTGAGTAAGGTTGTTTATCCAGTTTTTCACCTTGTGGGCAAGGTCGAAGTAACTGAAATGTCAAATTTTTAAATAAAACTTTGGTAATGTATAGATACACAATTAGAAATTTCATGACATTGGTCAACCCTGAGGTTTATTATGGATTCATGCAGAGGTCTGAGAAATAATTTATGTTAATGTAAACAAATATTGAAGTTGGGATAATATGAACAAGTAGAGGTTAATTACGCAGACGTTAATAAAGCAGTGGAGAAAATAACAATTATTATTTGAGAAATTAAGTTTGAAAATGATTAACTTACCTGTACTTGTGGTGTAGCAGCAGTGTAAACAAATGTTGTGGTTAAGTTTCAGAGTTAAAATTTGGTGAATATAAGGCATTATAGATAATTATGGTAATGGGAAGAGGTCAAGGGAGTTAATGGTTTGAAGTTGAGGTTAGTAACTGGGTAATATAATTGTGGTTTTGATTAAATTAGTAAAATGTAAAGGGGAGTGCTGCAAAGGAGTAGTGGAAGGAGGAATTGGTTGTAGTGGGAGAAGGTGTGTGAATGGAGGCATGAATCATGTGTCGAGTAAGAAGCGTCGACGTTGTGAGGTTATGTTATGGTGATTTTGGAGCCTTCGTCGTGGAGCAAATAAGGTTGGCCCTGTGTTGAGGAAGTTGATGGTGTTGAATTTGGCCTCGTCGTGGTGCAAATAGGCAGATATATTGGTTGTTTTATTGGGGTTGTGGCCTCATCGTGGTGCAAATAGGCAGATATTTGTTTTATGATTGTTGGAAGGGTGCCTCGTCGTGGTAGGTATTGATAGCCGCGTAGTCAGAATTAGGGTAGATAAAGTACCGGACCAAGTACTACTACGGAGGGAAGCAGCAAGTCGTAATCCGTAGATAGAAAAGTCACCTCAACTAACTCTGGGCGAGCACTCGCAATGGTAATTGCCTGTGTCTGTTAAACTGCGTCAAAAGAAAGGTTAAATAAAAAAATGCCGATATAAATTGTCTTATTTTTTTTTTTATCCGTTTCGGACTAACCTCACTGCTATCCGGGCATTAATATAATAGGCACCGCTTCTACATCAGCTCGCTGTGTTTTGCCATCTTTCTGCCTAACTACTTGCAATAGCAACGGAGGAGAGTTACATCCCCGAATCAACAACCACTACATCGACGAAGACGACGTGAAGCAGACCCACTACATTCCGGCGTCCCCGAACAGGGACATAACCCCCAACATCTAGATAACAACGTGGCGACGGAGCCCCATTACATTCTGCCGCCCCGAACAGGGACGTAACCTCCAAAATATATATAAATAACAACGTAGACGTAGACGGACGCGTCACATTCTGTTGCCGCGAACAGGGACATTGGCGACGTACTTCCAACATCTAGAATACAACTACAACAGAGCGACGTAGCAGGCCACGTTACAGTACACACACACAAAAGGACGACACATTTTTTTCAAAAAATTTAAGACTTAAGTATTAAAATAAGTTTTCCTAGTTAAAATGTTTTCCCAGCTAAGAAGTTTGTGGAGTCAACGTCTTAACAGTGTTTTACTGTATCTCAAGAAAAACATTTTCCAAATCTTTCACAAAACGTCATACAAATTTCTACAGAATTTACAACACAGTGGCACCTCTATCAATTGTTTCTCTAGGGACTGACAAAAAATTTCAATACAAGCAGACATTCAAAGAGTGAGGTCTTGAAATAATACGTAAGAAATGAGACCAAGAATTTTTTCCATAGATGCAGACGTTCAATATATCTGGGTTCAATACAAAGAGGTTCCACTGTATTAGCGGCTATGGTCAGCTTTGAATAAGGTTCAAACCAGTAGATGATTTAATACAAAATGACCAAATTCTGAATTTACATACCTGAAAAGTCTTGAAATGACTGACTGCTCTGCCCTCCAAAGAATTCTGAGAAGTCTGAGCCATCATCAAACGTGGCATCCACTTCTTCAATGTCTGAATCAATTTCCACAGGCTCTGTTTTAGGGTTGGGCATTTCAACATATTCCAATTCTTGGCTAGGATAGTCCACGTCTTTGCTAGATTCACTGGCACTGGTCACTTGTTTACGGCTAGGTGTGGACGTCTGTGGCATGGTAACATGGGGGACGCTAGGTGACCGTCGTGGTGGGACATACTGGGGTTGCTCCTGGTGCTCCTGTTGTGGTTCTTGGCGAGGCTCTTGACGCATACGTTTCTGAGGAGGTGGCTGCACAACTTCTTGGTTGCTAGTAGTTTCAGTCTTGATTGCTGGCTGCGGAGTCGATGGCCGGGGAGATGCAACCACCTTAAACAGAAAGAGTGTGTGCCCCGTTAAAAACCAGACATGCTCGGCTTCTCTACTTTTAGTACTAATTAAATAAAAAAATGTATCAAAGTTAAATCTTTAAATGCGAATTCAGCACATGTTCACCATTTCATAAAATTGATGCTGAATGATTCATAAGTTTCCAACATCTATATACATTTTGTTTATAATGCCTTTTTTAAATTCCTTAACATATCAAACAGATTACAAGGTCTTTTGTATGTGGCACTTAATTACTAACACTATTTAGCTTTTTTGAGAAAAAAAAATACATGTGCCTGTTTATATAATCCCGAGTTTTCGCTGTGGATGTTCCGGCACATATGCACTGGGTTTCAGGCAAACAAATAATGGCTGGTAAGCAACACTGAACATCCAATCGAGGTTTTAAAAGTTCGAAACATCAGGGATATACAGTAGACCCCCAAATTTATGAACTCACGATTCCTCTTGTTACATTCACAAAATCGCTACCTTTGTAAAACTGATAGCAGCCTTCCCCCCCCCCCCTTTTTTTTCTTAAAATTTTAAAATAGCGTTTTTTTTCTGTGAAACAGTCAGTCCCCAATTTTCATAGCATTTTATGGGAAATTAACTTAATAACAGAAACATAAATTGATATCAGCAGCCAGATGTATTCTGGTCAGAAGCACACAGTTTAACAGTAGATATAACAAACCCATGTAAAAAAAAAAGAGAGAAAAACCGAGAGCATTCGAGTGTCTTCTGACGAGTGAATAGCCCAACATCTGTAGCGTTTAACAGAAAAATAAGGCACGTGACAGTTGAAATATTAATTTATATCAATAGGCTGATGTCTTACGATCAAAAGAACACCGCTGAACAGTATACAGTAAAACCTCTATCCATCGTTTCTCACGGGACTAACAAAAAATTTCAGAACATGACATTCAATGGACGTGGACTTGAAATGAAGATAAATAAGAAATGGGACCACAGAAAGTGTTCCATACATGCGGACATTCAATACATGGGGGTTCACTAGATAGAGGTTTCACTGTGTATGACCGACTCTTATTCCCAAAAAAAATTAATAAAATCAAGCTTCCGAGTGTCTTCTCGCAAGCTAATAGCCCGACTAGTGTTTAACGAAAAAATAAGGCAAGTGATACTTAAAATATAAATTTATACCAATAGGGAGACGTCTTCCGATTAAAAGAACATAATAAAATATTTCGTTTCAAAGTTTTCTAAAGAGCTATGACAAAGTGTCAATAGTAGCAAGGAGTAAAATGTTATGCCTCCTTAAAAGTGACCCTGAAATGTCACTTTTTTCTTTGAGGCAGCTGACCATTTAGTGGTTTTTTACTCTTAAATAATGATACATATTCATACAAAGTTTTATTAAAATTAAAGGTGGTGATGAAAAAAAATTTTCTGAAATATGCTGATTTTAAATGGAATGACCTCTTTTAAAACGATACTGTAAAAACATAGTACAGTATCATTATGTACGTATCAATAAGGCATTTCCATTTCAGCAAAAGTTATAGCAGTGAACACATTTTAACTTAAATGTTTTACATACACTGAGAAAGTAACATGCCATAGAAATGACATTTTACACTAAGATATGTTACGGTAGAAGGTCATAATGGCATTTAAAAAATTTTATAACAAAGAGCTGTAATGACAATGTCTACATAAATCATTACCACATTTTGGTATCTTACAGCCCTGTAAAAAATTTCCAAGTGCAACAGATGTAATTTTTACAAATATGAAAGCTCAATGAACAAAAATCATTACTAACGCAAATGCTTTAGAAGGATTACTCACTCTTGATGGGGATTTTTGGGATGTCTTGATCTTGACAGTTTGTGGACCTGGCGGTGGTTCTGCTGGCGTATCTTTAGTCTCTATTTCTTGCTCTGCTGAATCCTGGAAATTATTCGAGACAACTTAAGTTCAAGTCTTCTAGGAGACAACATAATGTATACTGTAATGATTGCAACAAGCAATAGTAGGAACAGCAAATACTACACCTGCATTATGACAGCTCTAGGCACATACAGTCTGTGTGTGACATATAAATGCACATTTTAGTTTTCGTCTAGGTATAATATTTTCACAATGCAAATGAAAGTCCTGATTTTTAATTGTGGCATATAAAAATGCATGGTATAAACTTAAATTTAAGAAATAATGCTGAAGTAATTCAATACTTCAAACAGTACCAAATTATTTCAACTACAAAATATTCACAACACAGTTGTGTGTCAAGGTGAGGGTTTTGGGTGGAATAGTAAGGCCACAAAAAATGCACAAAAACACAAAATATTCACACAAAAAGTCACACTAATACACACAGCAACACAACCGCACACACATCTATTTTCCAGTTCTATTCCTACAAAATATTGAGTAAGATTACACATTCACAAAAAATGTACGACTATCTTCTAAGATAACTGTCATGAAAACAAAGAGAAAGTAAAGGGCAGTTAGACTGTTAACTATTAAAACATGTAGATAGAGACGCACCAGTAGTTACAGAATCGTGCTTGCAGGTACGAGAACAAAAAAAAAAAAATGGACAGCACATTTTTCACGCGGTTGCAACATTTTGCTAGTCAAGTCAAATTCCTCGGGCTGCGAATGACTATACACTGCAGCACGGCAGGCGGTAAGAGGTGGTTCAGGTTGGTAACTAGCATTTATAAAAGTACTGTAGTACAACATTGGTGGACATCACTTTGGGGGGAAAAAAATTCTACACAAAGGCGGAAAGTATGGGCACTTGTTGTAAATTGGGATTTGAACTCCACACTTTGGGCTACATTTTGGTGCCAGATACAAGACACAGATCCAAAAAGTTATAACAATTCTTCTATGTTTTCAAAAATTCAGCACATTTGTTAAAAATATAATTTTCGGGCCTCTCCAAATGGCTAAGAACAGGTTTTTTAGATTGCTGTAACTCCGCAAATATTACATGAATTAGCATAGTGCAAAGCGAGAGGCATGTTAGTCTTTACTTCATACTATTCAAAAATAAAATTATGTCACCACTAAAAAGGGCTTGGTACATAATTCAACACTAAAAGCATTAATCTATAACTGTAGGTTTTTTAAGCCAATTGTCGAAAATTAAACAATAGCAATCATAGACAATAGTTTTAGCCAACGTTTTAAACAAAATTGTTTCCAGTGTTATGAGCTTCTGAGGCATAATCTCTGAAGCTGGAGCTTCATAAAGTTGGCAAATACCATTACCTAGGACTGTCATTGAGTATTTTATCCATATTGGCTTCGTAAAAAGCATACAAATCAATTGATGATTTCAGCACTCTTAAAATCCCATAGGAAAAGGACTGCAACAAACACCTTGCACTATGGGTGTGTGAAGCAGTGATTTTTTGCTTCGAAGCGAAGCCGAATATTTTTCCTTCGAAGTCGAATATTTTACTGTTTCTTGAATCTCACATAATGTTTGCTGTGCTATAGTACCACTTCCAAATGATTTGATTTCAGGTGATTATGTAATGTCTTTGTTGTGTCTAAAGAGTAAAATAAAATACATATATTTTGCAATGGATAAAAAATTAATACTAAATATAACCCTGTATTAAAATTGCACTTTATTACATTAACAATCAGTGAATTAGTTTATCATACCAGTTAGCATTTCAAATATTTTTAAGCATGTTTTGCACTCTACTTCTGATTTACTCAAACAATTGAAATAATGCCAAATACTGATTTTTTACTGCTTTACGCAGATCAAGCAGATCAAGATTGGAAATGTTTTCTATAAGATTAAATAACTTCCAAATTTTCGATGGACATTCACTGTAAACAACAAGTACAATTGC
Organism: Medauroidea extradentata; assembly: GCA_003012365.1. Taxonomy (NCBI): domain Eukaryota; kingdom Metazoa; phylum Arthropoda; class Insecta; order Phasmatodea; family Phasmatidae; genus Medauroidea; species Medauroidea extradentata. Next base: position 25,003 of record PNEQ01002732.1, on the reverse strand, counting down.
TAAAATATGTGTAAATGGTATTGTGTTAAAAGCGCAGATCAATTTGTTGCTAGCATTCTGCGTATCGTAGCAGTTGTGGACGAAATGTCCACCATCATCTATAAGCTGAACACATTACATGGATATTTGCAGGTTTGCCTACGCTCTAGTGTCTGTACGTCATGCTGATTATAAACCAAACACGAATAACTTCGTGAGGTAATATTAAAAAAATTAAAATAATAGTACAGTATCAATGTTGTTTCTTCAAAGTATGGCAGCAACAACCGCCACAGCGGTCTAATGGTCTTGTCTTCCTACGAGGCAATATGGTTTTCATTACCGCCGGGTGTCATGCCAATTTTCACATGTGGGAATCGTGCCGGTACAATGACGCTGGCCGATAGCTTATCGTGGCTCTCCCATTTTCCCTATCCTCCATTCCTAATGCAACTACATGTTCCCCCCCCGGTCACCCCTCTTTGGCTCTCAAAATCATTACTGTTTCAAGCCGTCCGAATCTCTCCATTCATTCTGTCAGTATTCCTACAAGAAATCCTTTATGCTTGTAGCTGATTCTAAAGTCATAAAAATGCTTTTACGTTTGTTGTTTTTGTGTCTGGTAACTTCCTTTATTTGTTTAATTTCAATACTTGTGTACAGTATAGCAGTATGCATTGCTATCTCGTAAAAATTTGTTTTTTAAATGAATCTCACCCACGATCGCAACACGCGCAACTAATTCTGAATGTATTTTGCAAGTAGCCTACACGGCTCGACACACACTGTCCATTACGCATGCATGATACTTCTTTAAGGAGTTAGGCGAAAAATTTTTTTTCTGCAAGACTAGGCTCTCTGAACTGTTTTTGGGTTTGCAATTACACCCATGTTACAAGTTAAGAGAATATCATGACCTACGAATTTTTCCATTTACAAATGTTTCAGCTGTGTGGGACCTACCATTTTCGTTCACAACTGCTACGATATGTACACAGAATGCTTGTAACAAACTGATATGTGACTTTAACATTATTGTACTTGTTGTTTACAGTGAATGTCCACCATTGTCCGTACGTTGCACACATCACATGGATGTTCGGAGGATTGCCTATGATCTAGGCTCTGTATGCCTGCGCGAATATTCAAGTGCGTATTGAGCATAAACTGTATGCCCTAGACAGTTGCAATAAGAGGACCTTTTTGTTACACAGGTATCATTTCACAATAAACCATCTTCAAATGTTCGAAAATGCTGACGGTAAAAAAGTTGTAAGCAATTAAAGGGTAGGCACCCCTTGTATTTTCTTATTGGTAGACGGTATCAAGTTGTATTTGCTGTTAATTTGAAGGTCCCAACAGCATTAAGCAATGCTGAAAATATTGGTTTTTTATGTCACCTAATTTCCGATATTTTGGGGAAATATGATTATAAATTTTGATATTCAATGACTCATTACTCCCTTTATATAAAGTTAAGATGAAAAATGCAAAATATAATTTCTGCATATTTTTTCATAAGGATTCACCTGCCAGTCTTTGTTGGTGTTTTTCAGACTCACCCTGTGTGTGTGTGTGTGTGTGTGTGTGTGTGTGTGTGTGTGTGTGTGTGTGTGTGTGTATATATATATATATATATATATATATATATATATATATATATATATATATATATATATATATATACACATGTATATATATATTTTTTTTGTTTAAAGATGTTTGTTTACACTGTCGTATGCACTAGCAACTTCAGTATGTTGTAACCAAATAAGCTACTACCGTATTATTCAAACTTTTTAGGTGTCAAATTGAAATAAAAAATAGATAAGGTACCCATACAAGTTTTTTTTTATAATGCCATTAAATGTTACAATTTTAAGCATACCTAGGAAAATATACAATAAATGATGTAAAATTGTGAGTTGTTATATTAACTGAACTACTGAAGAGTAGGCTATCTATTGCTGCAATATGAAATAATTTTCCATTAAAATTGCCCACCTAACCCTAGTAAGACTTGTGCAGCCAGTTCTGAAAACAAAGTACCTTACTTGTCTGAGATCTAAAAATAACCAAAACAAAATCACAGCATACTTTGGATTCTATTGCAATGATACTATACTTTAACTGTTGACATGTTTTGGCTGTCAGCTGGAAAGCACATGGTGGTGGAAGGATACATCATGTTTTTGTTTACATAGGCCTACTTTTTTATGCTCTGTCAAATAATGGAATTCTTATACAGTATGGACAGTAGTAAGATTGCTTCACATTACAATTATTATGTTTACCCTCATATTGTATGCCCTTATGCACACATATTTTCACATCTGAATTCATAGTAAAAAGTTTTTTTAGGTAACATTAAAAAACGTTATTTCTCTTGGGAGCACAAAAGTATTCGTTGTTTCGGGAGAACAAAAAGTGAATGTCTCGGTAGCACGAAAGTGGTTCTTTGTCTCGGAGCAATAAAAGTGGTTCTTCGAAGCTCCGAATTATCCTCGAAGTGAATATCTGACAGCTTGATATTTGATTCAACTTTGAAATTTTGAAACTTCACACACCCCTACCTTGCATACCAGTTTGGCACGCTACTAATAAAGGCGATATGCTTCTCAAGCGTGGGACACTGGCTCTATCGCTACGCAGTTTCCACATGTCAAAGGTGGAAATTTGACAACAGCGAAGACTCCTCTTAAGACACTTATTGTAAGAATCAGCTTCTTTGCAGTTTTACTGCTAACAGAAATACCTTGCACACTACTCGTTCAACACTCACTGCCATTGTCAAGCTGACGAAACCATAAGTATTCAGCTACATGTGTCTTACTATTTGACAGAGAGTATCATAACATACTGAGATTAGTAAACTTTCACTGATGCTAAATAAATTGTGAAGTATAAATGATGGCCTGTATTACTTTTCAGAATTTTTTTTTCATGCTAGATTTAGTTTCTAGGGTGGCTACAAACTGTTGGGAATATAATTCCCTGACTTTTCCCACTCAACTTGAAAATTTTCCCTGAACTTAAAACTTTCTAACCCAAATTTCTATGCATTTTAAAAGGAATCATTTTTTCATTGCCCAATTCAATGCACTTTGCACGTAGTCTTAAGTTTACTGTACTACAAGTGTAACATTTTTGTTGTTTTTAAACAATTTTTGCAATGGGGCAACTTAAAAATCAAATAAGTACTATGGATATACTCCATTGCCAGAAATTGCATACCTGCCAACTTCCAGTCCTATCAGTAAGATTTCCAAAATATTTAAAATTTGACGTAAATCAAACGCGGCATTTTAAGTGCTGTGTATGATTAACTGCTATTAAAAATAATTGTATTAATAATATTGGTCTACAAAGCTACTTATATTAAAACTGAACACACAAATATTTTAAATATACTATAAAATTATTTGCCACCATTGCTTACATCGTAAAACACAAAAAACTAAAAGGGAAATACACTACTGAATGTTATAGTACTTTGTTGTATCAGAATAAAATACAAATACAACTCTAAATATTTATTGAAACATTTACACAAACCTATGTACTTGGTTAGGTGTTGTCGATTAGATTTTAATTTTATTTTTCCACACAGAAGGCCATTTTAATATTACCTGGTTGTTAATCAATTCCCAGTACCACACAGTTCCGCATTTTCCGACGATTGTGTGAACACAACACACTGGGTAAACACAGCACTGCACAGCAGTGCCTATGAAGTTATATTTTCACATCTTAAATTTTATTTCTATTCCTACATTTTGCGAACACTAAATACGCAACTGTTGATACAGGAAGCACCTGACCTCAAATCTACCGTCAAAATAATTAATTAAAAGTTTGTAAACGGCCTAAAATAATTGTTTGCATACCGAACATCGCCGGGCTACACATACGCGACGATATAAAACTTCCTTATGATTTCGTTCTCTTCGCATTTTCCCCGAGCAACGTTTTTTAATTAGTGCGCACAAATATTCAATATGAAAGGCAAATTAGCTTCACAGAATCCAGAAAATCGCGTACCACAACGCATGTAAACAGACGAGCCACAACTAACGCCATTTTGAAAACAACAGACGGTCGAAACGACAAGATTTGACCTGACCGGCTCGATTCTGCAGTTCGAGTTATAATCGAGAGACAAATAATATGGTACAATGGCTACAGATGTAGTACAATTATTCCCGAAATTACGGTATCATCTGCTTACTTCACTATTTACAACACGATAACTCAGTATAAAGTACGATACGCGTACCATAAATACAATATTCAAGGTACTCAAGGTAGCACGGCGTTTGAAATAAGGCTATTTCGCCGGCACACAGATAATCCATAAAGTTTTCGATACGTCCGTAAAACCATAATATCTCGAGATTTCCGTACAAATTACGGACAATCCATAAAAGTTGGCAGGTCTGAAATTGCGTGTCAAAGAAAACCAGACAATACACGCAGACAAACAGAAAAATAAACAACCAAAAGCATCCTTGTTTGTCTGCATGTATTATCCGGTTTTGTGTGACAAACCATTTGCTGTAATTATGTATGTCCAAAATACTTCTTCGATTTGTAATAGTACAATATTTGCATGAAAAATTCATGCCTCAGAAAACACTGATTATGTAGCAAACACACTTACAACATATTTTGTGTGCTCTATTCTTGCAAGTTTATTACGTATGCTTACAATAAAAACAAAAATTTGAACTAAGAGTTACAACTCTTACGTACATTTTGATGGCAAGGAAATTTACAGTAATACCAAACTTATGGCTTCTCACATTTGACAATTCTTACCTCAGGAAACACAGATTCTGTAGTTTACACAATATTAGCAATATATTTTGCAAACTGAAATCCTGCATGTTGAACTAAAATAATCAAATAAAATTACAATTGACAGTTGCAAATTAAGTAATTAATTTAAATTGATATCAAAGATTCATAATAATGCCAAATATATAGTTTGTAACATTGGGACATTAAATTTACCATTTAATGCAGCACACCACTAAATAACGTTTGGGAATATTCCATAAAAACATATTTCATGATTACGTATTACCTACAATAAAAAAATACAGTACCATACAATAAGATTACACAAAAAAAAAAATTGATTGAAAAATGTAATTTTATGAGGAACGTAGAGGTATTCACTGAGAGATCCTGTGAAGTGTGTTTGTGGCTGTGCCCGCGTAATGCAGTACTTTAATACGATTTTCTGCTTTTCGTAACTCTACAACCTCCTAACTCACCCCCCCCCCCTTCCTCGGTCCAAGGGTTCCTCTCTTCCATCTCCAGCCATGTTAAGTTCTTCCACCTTGACACCTTAACCCTCCTATTCATAAACAAGCATGTTGCTCTAAAATTAGAATTTTGACTGTCCTTCATATTGTCCCTTCTTTCCTGACTGTGTGTTACAAATTAGAGTTGATGAAAATAAGAAAGAAAGAAAACACGGCAGGATTCAAGTTTGCTTTCCCATGTTACAAAAGATTGCGGTATCATTTAAAATGCCAGTTGCAGTCTTTTCACAGAACACAGTTTTTTCACACATCGGGACTAAAGTAGTAAAGTGCACGTAAAAAAAAAACCTCCCTGTCAGCCTTCAACTCAGCAGGATGCATTGTGGGGAGGGGTGGCTAAAGTAGAGATGTGCATGTAAAAAAAGGCTGAAGACAGACACGTTATCAACCCTCCCCATCAGCAGGAAGCAACTGGCAGTAAACAACTCTGAATACACTACGGATAAAAGTGACGTAAGTGATGCAGAGGGCCCAATCTGTTGGCTATTAGTGGCTTTCTTCCACGAGAAGATGGCACCGTGTTGTCCGGTAAAAGGCACCAGACGCGTCTTCATGCTGGCCAGTCCTCGCTACTCCAATCATGTAGGCCTCATTTTAACTGATTTTAACTACTGTATTGTTTTTCGATTTCCGGAAAAGGAGATGAGTCAGGAAATTTTTCCTCGACTATTCCCTGACTTTATCAGGCCACTAAAATTCCCTGATATTCCAGGTTTTCCCGCCCTGTCGCCACCCTGAGCTTCTGTCCCATTGTGCACTGCGGAGTTTTAACAGGAATGAGAGAGTTTATGAGAGGCTGCATAGCTTTTATCAGGAAAGTTTTGACTGGAACTGTTATTGCTTGTTTTGTATCAGTCCTGTGGCCATTAATCCTCTGTCTTAATGTGTTTGTAGTGATGCTAATGTATTCAGTGTCGCACATCCATAGCAGGCTCATCAATTATAAATACCCAATCCAAGGCAACTACAGCTGCTTGACAAAAAAACGAACCCTAGCAACAACAATGCACCCAGTGTGATTCTGAATACATTGTCCTCACAACACACTAAGAGAGAGACTGTATAGCCACAGGGGCAATACCAAACAAGCAAAGCCGGTTTCAGTCTAAACCTTAAGGATTTACTAGTTGCTGCAATGCATCCTCCCACAAACTCTAGTTTGATTCCTGCTACAACACTAGAGTAGTGAGTGTCTTACCACTTTCAGACGATAGTGCAGAACTGAGGCGCTGGGAACAAGTCCATCAGTATGGCGCTGGGAACAAGTCCATCAGTATATCACAAAATCTAGACAGCCCCCAGTCGTTTAAATAAGATAACTTTCATTAACATTTCCTACCATACCCTAGTTGACCACTTTGTAGCTAAGTGTACTAGTTACATATCACCGCTTACTGCCTGCCATACTACAGTGTGTAATCAAATGCCGCCCGAGCAAGCTGGCTTGACCAGCAAAATGTCGCGACCATGCAAAAAATGTGTCACCATATCTGTGGTTAACGTTCTCCAACCTGCAAGTACAAATCTTTAAGTACTTGTGCATCTCTGTCTACATGTTTTAGTAGTAATTAGTATTTATTTACAGTAAAACTCCTCTACTTTCTCCTTGTGCTAATAAAATTTATGAAATTTTCAAGCAGTATTATTTTTAAAACTGCATAGTTGATTTTTGTAATACAAGTACAGGATATTGTCAGCTGGAAATAGTACACCAGCGCAAGAACAAATTGAACTAATTAGCAGATGGCATAGTGCAAAGGTATGAAGTTATAGGCTGTTCATTTTATACTGAGCACTCAGTAAAACTTGTAATTTATTAAAAACAAGTATTATTGGGCCAATAGATGTTAACTTTTGAGTGTGTTGAAACGTTTACACAGTTTTTTAATTACATGGAAGTTTTCATATTAAAAATAGAAAAATATGGCTGCAAAATGGCTGAAAGAAAACTTTATGCAGCGCTCACTTTATCGTGAATGGCCTATAATTGTTTACTTCAGAAATTTGGTGCAGAATATTAAAATGTTAAGAAATTTGCACCCATTTCGAAAATATAAAAACACATGCACAAAATACATAAAAGTCAAGTCACCTTGCTAAGTACTATATGTGTATCGAGTTTGACGAAATACTGGAAAACTGTTCCTCAGGTATACCAGTAGTGTGTACCTAATAAAAACATGTTTAATAGAGCTGTCCCGATACCTGATACAGATAAACCCCCCTCCCTGTGATATAAATATTTTCTGCAGATATTCCTATACCATTGACTGTATGTATGAAGAAATATAGCAAGCAAAAATAATTTCTGTCTCTTTATAATTAAAATTAAGTAAACAGAAGCTTGTTGCAACAAATAAAATATTGCTAGGAAAAATTTCTACAAAAAATTTTGTCATAAAAAATTTGAAATATAAACATTATCTCATAAAAATGCAAAAAGAGATATTTTTTTGCTATACTAGTTAAATCTTAGAACATAACAATACCACAAGACTAAAAAAATTAAATTATTTGGGACAAACAAGATCCCCACTACTTAAACAGTCTGCAAAGTTCTATTTCAGAAAAAGCAACATATTTATTTATTCAGCTTTGAGAGACGATCTCCTCTTATTCACAAGAAAGTTACAAGTACTAAATGATCTATCTGATTCAACACTAGGAACTGGAATGCACAAGTATTTTAAGGCCAACTTCCTTAGTGTTGGATATTTGATATGACATCACTGTACAGTATTTATAAACACACTTCAGAATTTGCAGTCCCAAAAACACGTAAAAGAATGACTCGTGTATTTGTTTATGAAACTGCAATAAAAAATCACCTTAATGGCCTTCGGAACAAGCGCATACAGTCAAAAATACAAAAGGAAAAAAAGGACTGATACGACGTATCCAGTAGATGGTGCTACTGCTGTGGCAGGGTGTGAAAAGAATCTTAAAATATCACGCCAAAAAGTCTATTACATTGGATCAAAGATGGTGACAAATTAAGAACAGTAGATTTCGACAGCTAAAAGTGTTTCACGTATATTTTACAGTAATTTATACCCAATACGAGTTAGCAGTGTATTATATTAATGGAAATAATAAGAAAAAGAAAACAAAATTTTGCCACGACCTGCCACGAAGTTCGCTCTGCTTAGTTTGCTATCTACTGTATATTATAATCATGGCAATTCTAACCTACGTATATGGCTGAAATACATAGACTTTGTGATCACCATTGCATATTTTATCAGTGAATATTGACAATGCAAGTATTTAATGATTTTTTTAGAATGTGGGTGATACAAGTGAAAAAGTTTTACAAATACAATGTACAGTTAACTAACAATTGTTTTAAGTATGAAGAACAATTAATATTAATACTTCTACGTAAACATTTACTAATTGATGGCAACATGTTAATATTTGAGTGCCAAAGAAAACTGGCTTTACACAGACTTATCTTTAAAAGTATCTACAAAAAGGAGACACAGGGTATCACATCAAAAATAACATCACAGATACCTAAAATATCTGTGGTATCGGCAGCTGCTGATTGAACAAACCCTAGTTTAAATGGTTACCATTTTGGAAATATGAACATTGTACACAAAAACACATAAAAGTCTATGTGTACTACTAGGTACTACAGTCAAAGTTTTATGAAATTTGTTCCCTGGTTTCAAACATTTTTAAAGGGGACGGATGGATAGACACACACACACACGGCCACACACACACAGATACACATAAGAAGCTGATCTCACAAGCCTATACAATACTTGTGAAAAGTAGGATAAAATTGGGAAAACATACTTTGCTTTGCAAAGATGACAATTTTCAATTGAGTAAAATTTTTTTTTACGTAAACATATACTGATGCACATAAACTAATCATTTTATACAGATACATAAACTTATCATTTTATATAGCTACACCGATCTATTTTAACCGAGTATTATTTAAGAAATTTTAAGAAGGACTCTTTTCGATTGAAACAATTATCGTATCATTAACAGGGTTCCTACAGAAATATGAAAATGAATTTCCCTGATTTTCCGACTTTCACTTACCACTTATTACAAATTCCCCTAACTATATCAATATGCTTATACCAACTCGCTTATGTAATGTACTGTACTTTTATTGCAGCCTCCACCATACCCATGCCTGTCATGCACTCTCCTATTAAGCAACAAATAATATATTTATTTCTTAATTATAAAAACAAATAAAATGTTGGTATAATACATGAAATGCAAATTATTGAATGAGAATGCGTTTTAAAAATAAGAACATTACCCTACAATAACAGTATCATACAACTCACACACATATCTGATATAAATCTATAAATATTTCAGCACTTGGCTAGTTGCGGCATTTGATGTGTAACGTGTAGGTAGGCAATGCCCTGAAGTAAATCAATAATATGCAAGGTATGTTCAAGATAAAGCAGAAGAAAGAGAGAAAAAAATCTAACACTGTAGATGAACAAGGAAACGAAGCCTCCACAGAAGAAAAGGAGTGAAGTGCTACAGAGAGGGCAGTTTAATGTAATACCCAAGGCACATTAACTGAACTCCTGGTATATTAGCACAATTTTCGCTAACTCACGGGGTTCCAAAACATGTTTCCCTGAAAAATTTAATTTTCCCTGACTTTCCAGGTCTGTGGAAACCCTGTTTAAAATTGGTCCAATGAAATGCAACATTTGTTTCTGTTTCAAATTCTCTGGCTACAAGTTTAGTAGGTAGAATATCATGGATTCTACATTGAACATTAATTTAACTCAAACAAAAAAAAAAATATTATGAACGCTTACCCCTGGTGTATCATCCCCTGTAAGTCCCTTCACTTGAAGCAACTCAGCTGTCTTGAGGAACTCTGTAAGGTCTTCCTGGCTGACATTCACTTCCCCGCGGTACATGAACTCCAGTATGTCCACCAGTTCCTTGTGGCCAACGTCTTTCAGGATGACAATAGGGTGCTTGCACGGATTCACCTTGAATAAACTCTTGAAGTACGGGCTGCACACAGACAGCACCAGCTTGTGCGCCTGCACAAAGCGACCCTCAGCCGCGATAGTCACGTCCACCAGCTCCTCACCTTGCAAAAGCGTGTGGAAGCTTGTTGATAGGTTGCTGTGGAAGTTGTCCCACCGCAAGGAAAAGCGCTCACTTTTTCCGTCAGTCATTTTCATTCTGGAAAAAAAAATTACACTTCACGTAATTTAAAACACACAGTAATTACATTTTCTGAGTGTTTTGAAGGCTATCATGTGCATATGTGCATAAATTTCTGCAAGAAAATCCTTTAACTTTGATAAATTGCACAGTTTGAAAGCAAGCTAAGTGTGTTTGTGCAAAAGTCCTTGCGAAAAAGGAAAATATTGCTAATTTCATGGAAACAGCTATAAAAATAAATGACAACACAACCGCAAAAAATGGAATTCTTAAATGAGACATACTAAAACATAGTTTGTTTGCTACAAGGTAAAGGTGTCATCCAATGAAAATTAAACAATTTTGAATTATTTGGATAACATACTTTGAAAAAGTTTGTAATACAAAATGCTGTATTCATAAAACATCATGTCTCTTCTATCCTCTTTTTCAGAACGTTAATCTTGAACAGTTTTTTAAACCCACTAAACTGTTAAAAAAAAAGTGTACTAAAATGAGTTTTATCTTATAAAATTACATTTTCTGATAAAATTATTTTTTTCTGCTAAAATATGTTTTTGTACTATAGTAAGTACTTCAAACCATTTCTATTACTATTTTTCAGAGTATACTGTACTAGTGAAAAGCAATTATTAAAATCTATAAAACCATGTAGATTTTATTAAATTGATGTCAGTTACTTCAATTTATTGGATTTATTTAAAAGAAAAAACATGCTATATAAATTAACATCATTTTCATTCATTAAAATAACATAAACACAGAATACTTAACATCAAGTGTATTCATCTGGAGTGAGAAAAAAAATTTCCTATTCATCAAAAAATATACAGGACTGTGTATTAAAAAGATACAAGATTTTCTCAGTACACAAATTTGGACCTTTTTTCCTTGTCTTATCATTGGTTCAATTATGAAACATTGAGGCAAGTAACTCTAACTACATGGTGTATTATGATGCAAGATTATGGAATAGATTTCACTCAATCTTTTGGGTGAGAAAAAATTATTGAAATTGAGGTTTAAAAAACCTTGCTCAACAATGGTGGGACGAAACCGTAAGACTGTGGGACTAAGGTTAAGAGGATTTATTACAGAAAATACTAATTTTCATATCATGAGTGTCAAGAGTGTTACAGAGATTGTCTTAAAAGATGTTTATATTTTTTTAACATACTAACGCTTGATTATCCACAGGCATACCTCGTCTGCTGCGTACCTGCGACATTTTTTAAAACAAACTATTAAATTTTAAAATTGAGTATCTTCACTTAGAGATGATGTTCAGACTAAATCAAATGTATGAATAACTACCGGTAATGCAATATACAAAATTAAACAATATTAGTTGCAGTTAAATATAAGATTATTTCTTCATCTGATGTTTTATTTCCGGCGGGTTAGGCTACTACGAGTTAGGGACATTGCCTTACAATTAGCAGCAGTCAGTCATTTCACTACACTGGTGCCTATTCTAATACCTTGCAGTAGGTACTCTGCAACACTTCCACACTTAAAAATTATTTAAAACTGATGCAGTTTGCAATAACATTCAGCAACAAAATAAGAAGGCATATGTCTTAGTAAACCTTGCACTAATGCCACGCATGCAAGCAGAAGAAACAAACTTATGTACAAGAAAGTAGAGTCCAAAAAAAATACCAGAAATAGCAGACTACAAATTTTATCAACGAACATTTAAATGCACTCTCCTATTTTCTATTTTAAAAATTTGGAGACCAGTCCCACAATGCATCCAACTCAATGCCTCATTACTGCACTGGCTCACCAACTATCCTAAACAATGAGTGCTGAAATCTGAATATTATTAATAATATATATATAAGGAATTGGAATTCTTACTATTCACATTAAACTCAAAACTTAATATATGTATTCAGAATTTATTTATATATATATGTATATATAAACAATTCCCCAACCAGCTATATAATCAAACAACGCCTCCGAAATTGAAAATCCACAAAAGAACTATTCCGCTGTAAGGAAATAATCGCTGAGAGCGCAAACGCGCTTAGCTATGACTAGCGAAGAACGGAGAGGTGTACACTTCCTCTTCCATCCATTCAGTTGCTTACCTGTCTAAATATACCTCACTGCCATCCTTTCCACACCCTCCCACATCCATGACGGTCGTCTAGTCTTTAGCTGTCAATACAAGTTCGGTTAAAGTGGCTGTTAGTTCAGTGTGTACAATTTTTGTGCTATGATGACCAAGCAGAAACATGTCGTAATTTCTATAGCTGATAAACTAGCCGCTATCACAGAAGTTGAAAAATGAAGTACATTGAGAACTGTTGCAGCTAATTACAGAGTTGGTATTTCTATGGTTTCAGACTGGGTGAAATCTAAATCAAAATTCCAAAAGCAATCTGTGATAAACCGTCTCAGAAAAACACTGAAAACATCTGACTATGAAGGAGTGAGCGAAGCCCTTCATCTTTGGTTCACCAAACGAGAAAAAAGCATAGCCTACCTTTGTCAGGCCCGATACTGCAAGAAAAAGTTTAAATGTTAGCAGAGATGTGCGGTGAGAAAGGAAAAGGTTTTTGTCCAAACTCTGGTTGGTTAGATAGGTTTAAAGATAGATACGGCATACAGCAATTAAATTTGTGTGGAGAAAAGTTTCAGCAGACCCTGATGCGGTTAACGTTTTCAAAAAAGAGTTTGAAGATTACACCCAAGGCTACATTAGGGACCAAATTTACAATGTCCGATGAAACGGGTGTTTACTTCAAGATGTTGCTAAGCAAATCCTTCGCCTCCTCAAAAAAACAATGGCACCAAGACAAGCAGCAAATACTTATGGTACACATAGACTGCCCCCCCCCCGTGCATCAGGAAATCGAAACAACCTCGAGCCTTGAAGAATGTTGCACCAAATGCTATACAAGTTTTTATACAGGCCAAAAAAGTGCATTGATGTCAGCTGAACTCTTCAGTGAATGGTTTTTTGATCAGTTTGTACCGAGAGTGGACAAGTTTTTGACAAAAAAAGTCTGCCTAGAAAAGCTATTTTACTTGTTGACGACGCGCCTACACATACTTGCGAATTAAGAAGTGATGTGTGTTTCCTTACCCCAAATCTAACCAGTCTAATTCAGCCACTCGACCAAGGCGTAATAGAGACATTTAAACAGCACTACTGTGGATTATTGTTCAGAACCATCCTACAAGACAGTCACTCACAGAACAAAACCATGAATGATGCACTGAAGTAATTAAATATGAAACACATAATTTATTGGCTATGCACAGCAGGCGTGGGAAATTGTGAAATCAGAAACTCTTAGTTATAAGATACTGGAGAAAACTTTACGAAGGACTTTAAGAAGAAGAATCAGAAAGTTTTGAAAACCTAGCAGAAATAGTAAAACGAATTCCGAGTGAAGGCACGGAGGCTCGCGAGGCAAATGATTGGTTGTCGCCTTCCATTCGGAATAAATCACAGACCATGAAATTGTAGACACAGTGCTGCAGTCAGATGCTGATTTGATTGGCGAGCCAGAAGTAGACTAGGATAACAGAGTGAAAGCTGATGGTTTCAGAGCACTAGGGGCAAGCCTACGTTTCTTACGTCTTTCAATACTAAACACGTTACAGTATAGTACTCTATTTAACGCCTTAGTTTTGAATGTGAAAATTATACCCACCTTAATTTTGAAAGAATCTAGAGAGAAAGAAAAATTATTTGTTACATTGCTCTCTCTCTCTTTCTCTCTCTCTTAAAAAAAAAAATATATATATATAGAGAGAGAGAGAGAAAGAGAGAGTAGGTTACCAGGAAAGGGAAGGAGATGGCAAGGAGTAACAGTAGGAAGAGAATTTGAAAGGGGTAGCTAGCAAGCGTTTTGGTTGGCTGGTATGTGGTGTGTTGCCACATGCTTTTCTATCAACCGTAAAAAAGAATGAATAAAGACAGTTGAGCGTTACAGCATTGCCACATTGGCAAACAGCCTAGACTTTACAGAATTGCCACTCTGGTACACTACACATGTAATGCACTTTTCATTACTCACTTGCCACTGCAATTTTCTTGTTACGTAAGCTGAAAAGTGATAAGATTGTCTGGATACTTCAAATATGCCTCTAGGACACATGACTAGTAGTAAACAAAGTGGATGCACAGGTCTCCCTCAGTTGTGTATTTTCACTACTACCAAGAAAATTCACGATGGCGATAATTATAACACGTGCCATGTTTACGCTAGTAAATACAGTACTGTACTGTACTTTTTACTACATTATTTTTAAGAAACACAGAAACTAACATGTGTGTTCTTATTTTAGGTTGCCTTAAAATTTGTTCAACAACGCAGTGAGTCTACGCCAGATGACATTCTTCAAATGGAAAGATGGAGAAACATTGCTGCTCGAAAACTTTGGGAGAGTCACAGGAAACAAACAAAACTTACAGACTTTCTGAAATGAGTAAGGTACATACATACTGTACTACGAACTGTAGTTCACACGATCCTGTACAAAAGTGTAGCATACGAAGAGAGAATACATATACAGTACTGTATTACCTTAGTTTGTTCTTCAAATTTCAGAATTTCAAACTGTACATAGTACGTACGTAATGTAAGTACTAGTAGCCGATTTGTAGGTTAAAAAACACAAAACAGGTTTAACAGAAAAATAGTTATCCGAAACAGCTTTCCCCCTTTAGATAGGTTAGTTGGGGTTTTACTGTAATAGCTTGTTGAAGAATAATGTTTATTTCCAATACACATTATAAACACAATGCAGACTAAACAGTTCTGGCAAATTACATTTTTTGTATACAAAAGGGAAGGAAGATTGTTGACCAACATAACACACAGACCACATCGCTGAAGCTACGAAAGTGAAATGATGGCATAGGCTCTCTTCAGGGCATGAGCCAATATTAACATGAGATTTTAAACTAGACTCAGTTCGTGGAAATCTTGAAGAAAATTCCGTTACTGCCTGAAGACATATTTGTCAGAATTGATGTCTCCATCTTCACCAGAGTGCCTCCAAAAGAAACAAACTCTCCAGGTCCTACTTGAATAACTAGAAGGCAATTCATCACAGAAATTGTGAAATTCGCTGAGCACCTGTGCAACCTCAACATTCTTCTCATTCCAGGGGAAGTGTACGCAAAAAAGGAAGGTGCTGCCATGGGCTCGCCCTTTTACACCATTCTCCTTCATAAAAAAAAAAAGTTATATCCGCACCAACCCACAAAGCAAAAACCATATACGCAAAGAACAACACCTTGAAGCAAAAATGAAACGTCTCACTGCAGCTCTACAAGCAAATGGTTATGCAATCCAAGAAATCCAGCACACAATCAAAGGTAGACCCACAAAATCGGAAAAAGAATACCTCAAAAACATTGCAGTCCTGCCATACGTAAAAGGTACAACAGAATGACGTCTTCTCAAGAAGTACAAGCCTCTCAACAAGATAGAAGGCATTCTCGGATTGGTAAAAAAATAATAAAAAACACCAGCAGAAGAACAGGCAATAATACGGAAAGTTCCGTGTTCCTGCAGGAAAGAGCATAAGACAAACAGGTAAAAAAAATTACATCCAAAATAAAAGAACACATTAGAGACTACAGACATGAAAACCAGCAGTTTGCACATAATAGCAGAACCTCAGCCAACCAGGTGCAAACAGCATACAATTGACTCAGCTAATCAGGAAGCAGCCTTCCAGATTCCTGCCTGCATTAGCTAACCCCCCCCCCCCTACAAGCCAATAACAAACCACTTTGCCTGTGATTGGCAGACAAGCCCACCAGCCAGGAAGCAGCCACCCAGACGTCAGGATATATAAGAACCTTCATCCTCTGAACCTGTCAGTTGGTCATAGGCTACATGATGATGACAGCTGTAATGAATGCCAAAACGTCGCAAGACAATTGGTTGACGCGGCTCACAGCCAAAAACCAAGATAAAGCAGACAATGGCTGCGAAAGCCTGCAATTTATATTAACCTACCTAGTATTGATTCTTTCTTCCACTTCTTCAAACCATCAAGTAGTTCCTCTACTGCTTGCACCAAGCCTCTGTTCACTAACTACATTGCCATTCTCTGCATAATATTACCGATCTCTTCTGCTCCCTCCACCACTGTAAGCCCTGCATATAATTCCGATTCCCTGCCACAACAATCCACTGCCTGTCCCCGAGCCTATAAATCCTGTCCTTTATCATCTCAAGTTTATTGCACTCTTGTTCTGGTGGCCTGCATGTAGCCACAGTTGTGATACTTCTTCCATTTCCTTTTACTTTAACTTCCATCACTTCCTCCTTGTTCACTGATCCATTCAACCAACCCTTTTAATCCATCTCTTACATAGAGCATTATCCCCACACCTTTTTCCTTTCAAACCCTTCTGAAGATTATAAATATATTCTGCTTACATTCAATGTCAGTGCATTCTGTTAGTCTTCTTTTTGTGAAGGATGGTTCATATTTGGATACAAACGTAAAATTTGGTACAGACTATCTTTAACATGCATTTGTTTAAAAAGAAAGCGATACAACTCGTAGGTTCTCCAAGAGCAGCCTTGGGGAGAGTGGGAGGGGGTTATGGTGATGGTGTAGAAGAAACTGTTTATTTGAATTTTGCAGAAGTGTTTGTTTTAGCGAAAACAATTAATATCAGTTATTGTATAAAATTAAACAAATGTTTTATAAACGTTCGATATTTAGAGTGGTTTTTGATTTGTATTTTTAAGGCCTGTTTACTGCCGGGTAACTTACCTTCTTTGTCGTTCAAATAAGGAAATAAAGCTGTCCTATGGAGAAAGAAACAATTTTTTCTTTGAAATACGCTTTATTGTAGTATTTTTATTAATATTGTGTGCAGCTGTGAATATGAAATAATATACTACTTATGTTTGTCCACAAGTTTCTTTGAAAACGTAGTGTGAAGCGACCACCTAAAGTAAGCTTAGGCAGTTGAAGATCTTGTGTGAAAATATGTCGCCATTTTGCTTGAGTCCGTCATGTAATTTAGCGCACCACTAATATCTTTGTGCTAGGTGTTGTTGAGTGTATGTTCGCAGCATTTAAGGGTATTTTGAATAAGCCCGAAGGGTGTAAAATCAGAATACAGTGTAAAGTATTTGAAAGTTTGCTCAATAATTTTACCATTGTAGATATGATATTGATGAAGTAAAGGTTTTTTTTTTCTTTCTGCCTATATTTGCAGTGTTTATAGTGACCAGCGGTAGCTTCACAGACACGTGGTTGCCAATTGGATAAAAGTGAGGAGATTGAGTAGTTGTTTTCCTGGGGCGATTTGTTGCTGTATGTTTCTGAATTTAATGATGGCGAGCAGTCAGGGTTCGAGACCCACCTCACCTCTTACTAGCAAGACTGAGCTACCGAACGAGTCAGTATTACCGGAAAATATTGTTCTAGATTTGGGGGGACTGAGTTGCGAGACGCCTAACATGATGTTGATACTGGCAATGATGCGGTTAATTATGGCGGAGTTCAGGATGGTATGAAGGAGATATTGAAGGAGACGAAAGAGGGGCTCCAGGAGGTGACAAGGTTAAAGAAGGAAAACTCTAAGAGTATTGACGAGGCAGTGCATAAGACAGCAAGGGCAGTGGTGCCTGAAGTAGTAAGTCAGGTAGTAGAGGGTGCTAGGCAGGAAACAGAGAACCGCGTGACACACTCACAGGTGAGTTACGGCAGGAACACAGGGGGGTTGAGCAACAAATAAAAGGTAATGTGCAAAACAAGCGCGAACAGATTGGGAGGATCAGTGACGAGGCAGTAGACCTTTAAGGATGAATTCGTAATTTGCTGCGGGACCGCACAACAGCAGGGCGAAAAATTACGACAGGTAGGAGATGAGTTAAAAGGGATTAACAGGTAATAGCAGTTTTGAAGGGGGGTGGGGCAAACACCCAATTGAATGTAGACACACAGAGAGGCTCAGTGTTGTAAAGGAATTTGTTGCGGGGATATGCAGTAACTGGTTACATTTGAGGGAAGAAAAGATGTCCACTCATTCAGGTTTCGAGAGGGAATTTGTGTCAGGGTACTGGAGCCGCAAAACTCAGGGGGGTGACAGGACTGAGATGTACCAGGGTACATGCGAGCTTTGGTCGAAAAGGGGGTTGACAGCATTGAGCAGACGGGGAAAGTACTTCAGAAATTGGACCGCACGGGCGGGTTCGAAAGAGATGTAGGCAGGCCAGCCGATCCACGTGGCAAACACCATTGGCGGTATCGAGGGGACGAGCGGGGAAGTGGGCCGCATGAACCAGGAGGAGTGAGAAATGACTGGCATTATGATGTGCATGGGTGCCATTCTGAGCGTGTATGTTGGGAGCTCAGCCATGTAGATGTTTCTGTTAAGTAAGTTTTTAAGGCTGACTCGCACCTGGGGTAGTGTGTCAGGTTTTTGTCTATTTGCATATATATTTGTTTTTATTTTAAGGGAATCAAGGTTAGAATTTAAGAGGGTTCTCCTTGCTTTGGTAATGTTGTAAGTGGTTTCATTTTTTATCTCAAGTAGGTCCTTTGTAACTTTCATGGGAGCCACGGGTCCGGGAAGTGATGTTTGGAACCTAGGAAGAGTTTAGTAATTAATTGTGTCAATGTTGGTAAGGGTAGTGGAGAATACTTGTGTAATTTGGAGTTCTTTTTTTTTTATATTGATCACATAGAAAAATGTGTTAACCTAATGTTTTAAAGTGTCAAAAACCAAACTACCATATTTCATTTTTGTGTTTTATGAAAAGATAAATCTGTCAAGCAGTGTTTTGACATATTTTCCTGGGGGGTTGTGAAGCGACCAGCCTGCACTTGAGGTATACTTTTTCGATAAGTCAGTTGTGTGTTTTCTAGGGTTTTTGCTTAGCGTCCATGTTAATGTTTATTTTTGCATAAATGATGCTAGCCAGTGTTACTGACACTTCAGAACCAAGAGCTGGTGAGCCTAACGTCAGTTAAGTATAGGGCAGTGATAATGACTTTATTAAAATTTCAAAGGGAACAGTGTGTTGCCCGGCCACCTTTCTTTAGTCTATTGCCTGTAGATGATTAAACTGCTAGTGTTTATACAATTGTAAGTTTCGGAAGTATTTGTTTCAATAAGAATTCCATGTTCATTGTTTTAAACCTAGTAATTTTCTAAGAAAGTAATTTGGTTAATTAATTTAAACATTATAATTTTGCTGAACAGGACATCACATATAAAACCCACTCTATAAATGTAAAACTGCTATTAGGCCTAGTGAAACAGTACAGTAACAGAAAACCACGTCTGGATGCAATTGCTAGTGATTAGTCTTTTCATTGTAATATTTTAATGTCAAATAAGGTGTTCTCAAGACAGTCTTGCTCGAGACTCCCTGAAGATGTCTGCGAAACGTCAGTACGAGCTACCAAAAAGACGCGGCTCCAGCCCGGAAGCCAAGACAACTAATAGTAATATAGGTCTGTAGTTTTCTACAAGATGTGGATTACTTTTTTTGAACAGAGGTTTTATTGTTGCTACTTTTAATCTTTCAGAAAAAAACTTTCTAAGGTTGCATTAACAATATAACTAAGTGGTTCACTAATTGAAGCGCAGGCCATAACAACGTTGTAAGTGACATAAAATGGCAAAGTTATTTTTCAGCATAAGAAGGTTGTTATGTGCAAGTGCAAGTCTGTGTAAGTCCGTGCTTGTTCTGACCTGCACATATCAAGCCGTAAGAGCGGCAAACTTACAAGGCATACTTGCAGAAGTATATTAAATAACCAAGAAAATAACTAATTTATGGAAGTTACAATTTTTTTTAAATATGAGATTTAATAATTTATACCTCTGTTACATAAAAAAAATATTTTTTCACAAAGTTTACAACGCTGTAACTTCTAAACCAGTCAAATCTCAAAGTTAATATTTTAACTGGAGTTTTATACCATATATTACTTAATGACTGTGTATAAGTTTCAGATTTTTAAACAACTGCCCACCAGAGATATTAAGCCATAAAGTAAGCAAAAATCTCATAAAATCTTATTTTTACAAGCCTGTAAATAAAAAAGTATAAAAGTCTTGAGAAATATTTTCAAGGCTAATACAAACTGCCTACATGATAAAAAAAAATTTATGAAAATACAAATTTTTTAAATTTAAAGGTGTGAATTTTACCTTCACAGTTAGCATGACGGAATAATTTCAGACAGATATTTTACAGTCACAATTGTGGCAAACAGTGTGCTGAACACCTCAGATTTTGTTTCACCATGCCAGGACTTACCAGAGCAGACGCATGGCATTTTTTGTCAACCCTTACAACCTTAAAAATTGCTGCACACCATGACAACAAAATGGCTGCCAAGATCAGACAATAAGTGATAAAAATTTAAGATATGCCAATTTTCAATTGTCAATACATAGGGTAAACAAGCATAGGGGAAGCTAGAGGTTAGCTAATGGGTGGTCCTAGCCTTCACTATTCTCCTAAATAAGGGGTGGGGAGGGGGGGGGTCCTCCCACGGGAAATTTTGAATTCCAAGGTGAAAATGGCGCTGTTTAAGCATATTTCGGTATCTGGACATTAAATATAACACTGTTAGAAATATTAATATTTTTCTGAACATAATTTTTGAAGTGACAAATTTAATAAATACGAAACCTTAAAAAAAAATAAAAATGCAAGTAGCCAAGTCAATATTTAGTTTTCTAGCTACAAAATTTTTAATTTATGATGTTTGATGAAAACGTCTTATATCTTACTTTAAGAAATATTTTACCATAAATTTTTTCGAAGCATTGGGAAGGGTGGAAGATAATTTAGACAAAAAATTAATGTATAAACAGTTAAAAATTGTTTTACTAAAGTACGATACCTAACTTACATTCTTTGATATTTAATGCGAACTAGTTTTATGGGTATATTGTACATTCCTCGACTACTTCGATTCTGCTACAACCATTGTAAGATAAAACTAGCACTAGGGACAAAAATAAATGTAATAAAAATCCTTAGGTTATGTCCAGTAAAACCATATCATGCACAATAAATATCACACAAACTACACAATTTAACCTGCTAGCTATTACACTGCATAGTAACATGTAACAAGAGTTATCTTAGAATACCAATTACAATTTTTGGTAAGTAAATAAAGGCCTGAGTGTATTTTGAAATTTGTTTGGACCTCGAATGATTTTAAAAAAGTTCACAAGTTCATTTGTGTATCAAATGTTACCATTGTTTTGAACTCTTCAATAACATATGCCATCTGGACAGAATTAGCAAGATTCTGCTCTACATAAGGAAGCATGAGATTTTGAAGGCTGTCTTGTGCCATTGTTGATCTCAACTTGGTTTTAACATGGCTCCTCTTGGAAAATCCTCTCTCGCAGGAACAACAAGTTACAGGAATAACAGCAAATTTGGCCAGCAATTGGTAAAAGTTCTCGTAAGTTTGGTTACTGTTGTACTCTGAAATCCATATCAGCCAGTCATTAATAGTTTTTGGATAATCTTCACTGTCTTGCTTTTCAGCAGACACATCTCAGCTTGAAGCTCTGGAACACTCAAGCAAAACTTGTCACTTAAAATCTGAACATCGTTCTGAGTGGGAGTGAGTCTCAGAGTTCTGCCAGTAGCAGAAATAATGTCTTCGGTTTCTTGAGAAAATAGGGTTTTCAAACCTTGAATGAGAGAATCGATCACAGCTCTAAATATGTGTACTCTGCATTCGTCCTTTATTGATTCAAATAAAAAAGTGCTTTCTGAATGGTTATCTATTTTACATGAGGGGTAACAATTCCTTCTCGGATTTGGTACATCAATTTCTAATTTCACACTTTTTTTCTCTACCTTACTGTACATCTCATCGAAATTTGACTCTTCATTTTTCAAATGTTATATAGGAGAGGCAAGCATCTGGACTTGTTCCATTGTCGCACACAGATCAATAGTAGACGACTGTAACATTTTGCTTGTCTTCAAAATAATCAGCAAAATTGGAAGCATGATTTCTAAACTCAGCATGAAGTTGAAAGATTTCATCTGAGTGAAGATAACTTTCCCACTTACTCTAGCTTTACTGTCAATAGCCCCTCCACTGTTACCTCAATAGCATCCACAATAGACTCATAGTTCATTTGAATAGCTGAAACAGCTTCAGTTCTGCAAGTCAATCGTGTTGTCGAGAGACACTTTAATGTTTGCAACATTGGTTGCACTGTCTTCACAATATCTTAAAAACAGCATGTCTTTGGGATTTTCTTCAAGCATAAATGCACTGTATTACACCAAAAAGGTCGAAGATTACATTATTCTCGTTGTGTGATTCACAAGCATTTACAAGCGCTAAATTCTAGCAGTGAGCATAGCAATATACGTACATGATTAGAGCAGTTTTTGCCTTACATCTTGCCTGTACCTCAGAGAGCTCACCTGACAATGTGGATGCACCATCAAAACAAACAGCAAGAACATTACTCCATTCACATTTAATGGTTTTAACAATGTTGTCCAATGTTGTAAAAATGGTCTCAGCATCACAAGTTTTTAGGTGTTGTATCGTAGTGAATCTTTCCATTTGTGCAGAATGTTTTCCGTTTTCAGAAGGTGGAACAGAACACCTAAATACAGCCATTTTCTCATGATGTCACACGTCAGACATTTCATCTGCAATAATGGAGAAAGGTTGACCCTTGATTTCCTCCATAATTGCTCGTAGCGTCACATTGTTGAAGGCTGCAAAAATATAATTCTGAATTGTACTGCTTGTATAATTAAAGTTATTTGGCAAATTTTCCAAATGCTGCCGAATAAAAGGGTCGTACTTTTTCAGCAAACAAAATATTTTTAGAAATTATCTTTTCTTGTTCACTGTCCTGTGAATCATTGTGGCCTCTCAAAGGCTTTACTCCCTTTGCTAGCATAACAATTATATTCACTAATCGGGTCATGTATTCGTTATTTTCTGTCTTTGCATCTATTTTTGTTTAAGTTGGAACTCTTTCCCTGAATCCAAGGTAACATCAATTGACATTCCGGATAAAATTTGGTTTCAGCTATATACACTTGACTGATGGCGATGTGACAACTGGTGTACTCCGAATTTTTCGTTGGCCCTGTTCCACACTCGGAAACCAGTTGTTATAAATGAGTCATCAATATTTCCTGTGTGTCTAACTTTCATTTCTGGCAAAGAAACGACAAGGAAAACAGAAAGCTGCACCCTTTTCAATGCTGTATTCCAACCAATTGTAACTGGCAAACCATTGATGACGAAAAGACCTTTTCTTGTTATCAACTGTATTTTCTGGGCAAGTAGATAAATGATGTTGAAATGGCCCATGATGCACGAGGAATGTAATTTTTTTCAATCTCAGATCGGCTGTAATAAAAAAAACTGGAATGAATTGAGAAATTATTTTAATGTCAAAAGAAACGTACATCTTTACACTATTTTTCCACATAATCACCATGTAGATTGAGGCACATTTGTCGTACCGATGCACCAGCTTGCCGATACTGAGAAGTGGGTTTGGCCGCTCCACATGATTGGTGGAAGGGGGTAAACACGTGTCGATTTACGTGTATCGATTAATGAGCATACTGAAATCACAACAAGAGGTTTCAGGGGACATTATTCTTTACAGAGGGTATCGGACAGACAGTAATTGTTGCAGTCCTACTATCGTTATTTGAATCTTTTCGTCCAGTTATGCTTTCTGCATCTGGAAAGATATTTATTTAACATTAAATTTGTATTAAGCTAGTTTTATTTAACAAGCATGCAGAAAGACATCAAATAAATACATTTTACAAATACATATACTTTCACTATGTTGCAAGAAATTACAAATCACAAATAATATATCAGTAATATATCTAATAAACGTAACGGGAAAAAATATCAATTATAATAATCTAAGATTTAAAACTATGCATAATTCTACAGCCAATATTTTTTATAATTAACAATAAACAAAAATGGTCTTAATAACAAACATTACAAAGTCACGCTCACTACCAGTATCTTGCTCGTCATCACCACTGCTCTCGTTTTTCTTAATATGTTTGAGGAAGCATGTAATCGCTTGCTGATCCGATATAGACGATTATTTCATACTGCAGAATTGAAATTTAAGACTTCACTGTTCATTATATGGTTACATGCACACAGCGTGAAGCCAACTAGCTGGGTCCTGTAGTGTGCATGCATAAATTCATGAACAGAAGAAAATAGTGTACAGTTTTATTCGTTGGATATTTCCATTCCTTCCTTTCTCTGTGCGTGCATCTGTGTATAGGCCATTCGGAATAAAGTGAGAACTAAAGATTTAACCTTTGAAAAAAATCACTAGCCGTTACTGCATATAAGCCAACATTAACAACAGTTACATTATTGTTTGTATGGTTGGTAGCGAATAACTGCATGTAGTCCCGTGTATTTTCTTATTTGAATACAGCATTAGTGAAACAACATCAATTGCAAACGACCTCTCTGTATTTAATATACTTTAAAATATT
>PNEQ01002731.1:15841-41189 GCA_003012365.1 Medauroidea extradentata | reverse complement strand
AGATGAGCAAGGAAGCCAACACAGGAGACATGTGGACCAACTACATGTAAGAAGTTGGCGGCAAGACATGATCCAAGAGAACCAAGCCAAGGAAGTAAATGTAAACCAAGAGCAAATAAAACCCAGGCTGTGGCGGCAATGGGAATACAAGGAGTCTCAGAGCCAGAAAGCTACGAGGGGCTGTCACATCGCAGGTGACGGACAGATGAACACAGCAGAAGAAGCTTCGGCAAATTTGGCGGTCACAAATCAGGCCACCAGAAAACCAGGAAATGCAGCAGGCGGAGAATCTTCATTGCATCCGCCACATTTGGCTAGTATGAACCCAGCCAATGAGGGCTGCGGTTTATCTATTACGTTAGAAGATTCTCCATTCAGAGGGTTTCTGGCCAGCTCAGAGAAGGAAAATGTTCAGTTGAGAGTTTCTAGGCGTCAGCGTGTGCCTCCAAAAAAATTTGAAGACTTTGTGTAATTTTAAGGGGGAGGAGTGTTATGTAGGTAGGTAGATAGGGAGTGTTGTACCAGTAGATAGGTATAGTTGGCGTCGCCAGGTTGGCACCGCCAGTGACAAAACATGGCGTGACCCGGTTAGATACATAACACTTATATAACTGCAACAGTATCTAAGTACAATGATGCAATACTGAAACTGCTTTTAGCATGGCAATGTAAGTGAGGACGTACTGTGCACACTTTCATTGCTGACTAGTAAATGTGTGCCTGCACAAGTAACTCTACTCCGTATACAGGAGTAGTGTTTCCTCTCCTCCAAGACATAATACAGTAGCAATCAATAGCATAGATAAGATTGTGTTCATTGGGAAACTACATCAAACTGAGTAGTCCTTCAACTGTGTGCACACATGACTGAAGAAAGTTAACCATCACAGAAGTAGTTCTTACGGGGAACTGTATACAGCAATTTTCACTGTCATAATTTTATTTTTATATTTGTACCAGATATATAATTTTTTTGAGAAAAAAATTTTGTAACAGCAACATTTAGTCACAAAATATTTCTAATAAAAAAAAGTTTTTGCCTAATGACTTGTAAATGTCAAATTTTGCATGTTATGATTTTATTTACGACTCCAAACGCAAGTAACTTACAAAACGGAAAAAATTCACTGTGAATAACTGTGTTGCAGGATACAGGTTGACATATATAAAAACCAAGAATAAAATATTGTTGTATTCAAATAAAAATGCTGAAATTTTCTAAGGCCCTTTCATACAATAAAATTTTGCTTCAATTTTCTATCAAATTTATAGTATTCAATCTATTGAATGTCGTGTGACGCCATGGTGACGTCATAACTGCGGCCATTTTGTCTTTCAGTTTATTGAATGTCGTGTATTTCGTCAATGATTTTCGTTTCGAACATGTTTGAAATTTTCTTGAATCAAAATATTTTAGAATGGAGTAGAGGTTTAACGCCTCCTACCTCGGGTGGGATCGGGATAGTGAACTACGCTGTTGATGTGAGTGATTGGGCGCCAGCAATACTCCCCAGGTACTGCACTTCGAGACTCTTAGGCCTCAGGGTGTGGTTTGTTCGGTGTGTTCGGTATCCCACCCGACGTGTTGATGTGAGTGATTGAAAGCCACTTAACGATGAGTGATTGAATGCCACTTAACGCGCGGCGCGTTGATGTGCGTGATTGAGTGGTGAAAGCACTTGAATGGATTAACACATATGACACTGACTATACCAGAACTACACACTTACTGGATGTTGGTCCCCAGTACGCCTGATAACTTATGTTGCTTATACTAGCAATATTAGGTGTCTAGAAATTATGTAAACAGTATTTCACTTACAGATGATTTATTGCGCTTACGGTACATAGTGCCAAAATAATGTCTGAAATACGCACGCAGCTAGGTAATCGTAGTGATGCGTCCTTTGCAGTAACAATAACTCTAAAGCATACAATAATGCATGTGATAGTGAACTTTGCGTAGTAACTACGACCGGCTGGTATATCGCACGTGGTTGGTGAGTGATCAGTGTGGAGCTGGTGTACGAGGTGAGTCTACGACACCAGAAGGTGCACCTCCTTAAGCAGCAAGGGACTGGCGGCCACTATGATGGACCGTCAGGTTCACTTGGAAGCTGGCGTAGAGAGTTGAGTTGCGGTGAGCACGTGCCTAACTAACGTGTCACAAGGCAGCCGTTCCTGTGCACGTTGTAGTGTGGTAGGGCTCTACAAGTGATGTTAGCGGTACAGTGCGAAAACTGTGGCGAGCTATGCTAGGCCGGTGGTGGAGTGAATGGCACGTAACACGCTGCGCACAGAGTGATGCTCTCAACGAGATGAATTGCGTGAGTGTGTGATAATGAAATGAATTTACAATGTACTGCTCACATGTATGCTGAACACAATGGCGGTGTCATAACCTGCTCGTGGTCGGTCACAAAAACATGATTTACGCCCTTAAAATGTTACACAAATACAAAATAACCTTAGCAATGCGTGTGCAAAATTATGCTGAATAAAACAATACCAAAACGAACCTCATATGGTGAAGGATGAGTGCCGATGTCTCCCGATACAAAAGTCCCTAACCACGTGGCGGTGATATGGCGACGCGGTGTTTAAGTTAAAAAAATACCAAAAATGGTCACAATTATTAAGTTAAGCGGATGCGCAATGCAATGGGGAATATCTGGTAACGTGTGCTAAGCAAAGGTGAACCGGTATACTAACGAGACTATGGGAAACTAACAATCAGTGAAACAAAAGATGAAGAGCACACGGACAGCGCCTTACCTCTCCAGAAGACTTTGACGAACTGCCACGAGGAAGGCAACCGCTAGGGGCTCCTTGCCTCGCTATGGGGTTTACACACTTCCGGTACCTCGTGCGCGTGAAATATTAATATTAATACCTTACGAAAATGGCACACACTAAATTACATAATAAATTACGTTACATATTTTGCTGATAGTGAATGATGCATTTATAAATGTCTGCTGAAAACATGAAAGTGAACATAGCGTACATGGTAACCCTTGATGGCCTTCGGCACATACTGTACACTGCTGTTTGATACACAATACACTTCGCACTAAATGATTTGGCATGCATATACACTGGGGTTGCGGAATGATTATGGAAGAGTCTGAGAATGCTTTTGGGTGGGTGGAAAAGGACACACTTGCGCCGTTATGGGCTTAACCCATACGCTGGCCCTGCGGCCGGCGTCAGGTTTTACTGACAGTATTAATTCAAATAAAATATTAGTTGAGTTCTGTATACAAATTTAACCATATTAAAAATAAAACATAGCATTAATTCTTTTAAATAATATATGTAAAAATACGAACAAATTTTGTGTTGGCTAAACCAAGTATTTTTGTGTCGTGCAGGTTTAGTAGATAACTGTAAAATAGCTGCATTATTTATTTTGTGCGTCATTTGTTTGTAAACTGTGTGATAACATTTAAAGTGGTACATTCAATGTTTATTGAATAACATTTCTTGAATCTTCGTGCTGTCCAATAAATTGAATTCAAGAGATTGAATATTTGTTCATGTGAAATGGCCTTTTTTCACTGTGAATTTTTTCAGTTTGGTATGTCAGTTGGTTTTAGTGTTGTACTTAAAACCATAACGTGAAAATTTTTACATTTATGAGTCATTGCGCAAAAACTATAAGAGACAAAAACATTTTATAAGAGCAAAATATAGTCACAAATTATGTCTAAAGCAAGAAGAAAAATTCTGGTGCAAATACAAAAATTAAATTTTGACGATGAAAATTGCTGTAGACAGTGCCCTTAATGTAACGTGCCACAGCAATACAGTTACGCACCATCACTGTCATCTTAACGTGATTTGAATCCTGATCCAGACATTATTACTCTTAGTTAAATAAAAAAGACAACCATTAATTGGCTGTAAAGCATTGAGTTTTAATTCTGTAACAAGTCTTCCTAAATACAGAATACTCTGTTGTATACCAATTAAACCATACTAAATTACTCAGGGGTTAAAGGTTTTGTATACCTCTGTAGTTACTAGAAGGATGCTAAGGATGAGTATTTTTATTGTTTTTATTCTTAGTAAATTTTTTTTCTCGTTTTCAGACTTCAGGGAAGACCTAGCTCTGCACAATGGTGTTCATAAGAAGGATAATGGAGAAAATCAACCCAAGCCTCCTTCCAATGAAAGGTCACTACTTTCTGTGGAATGCAGGTAAGCATTGTGTGAAGAAAATCTGTTTTCATTATTTGGTAGAGTCTGTGATCTTCCTCTAACTCTCTACTTTTACAGCAGCTGCAAATAGTTTTTATTATGATCTTATGATATTTTTTCTTTCTTTTTGAGGTTTCTAAAGAGGTGGTGTACTGGTACTAATATTGTTCAAAGTGCATCTGCATATTGTCGTCACTGATGACATAAATCCTAGTAAAAAAAACTACTTACATACAGTTTTGTCCATCACCTTAAAAACTCACAAAATATTGACAGTGTTCAGAACTGTTGTTAACACTTTAAAGACCAAGCACTTAAATACATTTTTTTTTCTCTTGGACCAGCAAAGGTTTTCGGCTTAATCTAGTTGTTTCTTGTGAAATGAATTTTTATTCTGCTACTGTAAATCATTTTTGTTTACTTGAGTGTTTAAATTTTTTAAAAATTTGAATTGGTCTTATACGCCTGCCGTAAGCCCTTACAATTTCATATAACTAAATTTTCTGACAGGACCAGAGCGGGCGCATACGACCGATCTTAGTTTGCTTCATTTTTCATCGCATATCGCTTTGTTTTCATGAGAAATATGTCAGGTTTTGATTGTTCACGGCTACACCTTATGTTGCATAATATTCCTGGTATCAGGTCTTGATCTACATCAGCGCTTCAACTATGTGATGTCACTTCCCTTGGATAGACAGGAAAGTGACACTTCAGCACATAAACAAGCAGAGTAACACCTCATCTTTCTGATTATCTAAAACTGAACTGTAAATTGTAAACATCCCCACTTTCTAACGTTTCTTTTTCAGTTCATTAATTTTTATTGTCCAAAAATCACTGTTCTTTTTGGTTCTATAGTACGTGTGGTGCTGTCTATGACACAGTGATCATTCTGGTTCGAGTCAGTATGTAATATGTAAATAAATTTCTACATGACAAACAAATATTTTTCAAGAACTCAACGAATTCTGAAGTTAGGAGAAGAATGTAAATTTTATTAGATTCTGGTAAGTTGAATGAATAATAACAGGATAATTTGGCAACATAGGCAATGTTGCAACTAGTTTTTTTTACC
The DNA here is from genome assembly GCA_003012365.1 of Medauroidea extradentata. Taxonomy (NCBI): domain Eukaryota; kingdom Metazoa; phylum Arthropoda; class Insecta; order Phasmatodea; family Phasmatidae; genus Medauroidea; species Medauroidea extradentata. The sequence continues at coordinate 35,908 of PNEQ01002731.1, read as the reverse complement.
ATGCTGCTAACTTTATTTATTCACTAAACGTTGATAGTTACATCTTTGGTGATCTTGGTGAACTGAAAGAGACTGTTTACTGAAATGTAGTTTAGATTGCATGTAGCACTTGTTAGTAAAACGGTAAATAGAAATTAGCATTACCTTTGCTGCTAACTTACCTTACCTGCCATACTTTTTTTTATTTAGTATAAAATTTTAACGAATAAATTTTTTAGGCTCTGAAAATGACATCATTACAACTAACAATGCATCAGACGATCCTGACTTTAAAGTTTCTGGAGAAGATTCATTGTCCAGTTCTTCACAAAGTGATGAATTCCTTCCGAAAAAAAAAAAAACAACAGAAATCATGTGTCTGTGCTAATATCCAAGTTTCAGAACACCTTTCAGTGATCCTGCTCCATCATCCTCTGCTCATATCGAATCCACCATTATTGAGGATAGCATTTCTACTATCAAGCTTGCAATCACACCACTAAAAATCAGTGGACTGATTCTAATGGAAAAAATAAGAAGTTCGATTTCAGCATATGGTCTGGTATTAGCTCTAGTGTAAGTGAGGAATTGAAAGACGTCACACCAATCAATTGTATTTTCGAAATGTTTGTAGTGAAAATGTTGTGCAAATGATGGTCGAACAAATATATTTGTAGAGCAAACTTTCAGTAATCTACTGTGTAAATCAACAACCAAAGTGGGTCCCAACTAATGTAGGAGAAATGAAGAAATTTCTCGGAATAATTTGTTATGTGAGAATTATATGAAAACCAACGATGCACTGTTATTGGAGCCAAGACATTTTATATATTTAGATGACTTTATTCCATCAGTGATGAGCAGAAACAGATTCAAAATGCTGCTACCACTATGACCTTTTTTCAATTAATAATAAGGAACAAGTGGAAGGTGACCGACTACGCAAGATTTTCCCTTTGGTTGAATAGCTGATAGCAAATTTTCAAAATTTATACACGCTATCAATTGGTGTGCATTGACGAATCTTTGTTCTGGAAATCAAACAGTATATTCCCAACAAAGCCAGCATGTATGGGGTATAGTTACTCTAATTGTGTTTGTGCACGTAGCTATATTCGGAATTTGTGTGTTTACTGTGGGAAGGAGAGGGATCCAAGTGGAGCAGTGCCTACAAAAATAGTGATGAAGCTATCTGAAGAACTGCTTGATGGAATGACAATAGTTACTGATAATTATAATTCCAGGTTACAACTTATTGTCTTTTGGATAGAATAACTCATCTATTGGGAACACTGAGGAAAAATCGATAAGGAAATCCGAAAGATGTAATTTATAAACTACTGATAAAATGGTAAGTTTACTGCCAAAGAAAGTAAGCGAGGCATTGTTATTTTGAAGCGGAAAGATAAACGTATTCTATTCATGATTTCCACAAAACGTGCGGTTGAAATGGAAGTTTTGGATAAACATGTTAAGGGGATTTCGAAGCAAAATATGATCATAGATTACAACAAAGGCAAATCGCCTATTGACATTTCACATCAGATGTCAAAATACAACATGTGTTTGCGAAAGAAAAGTAAAATGGCACCACAAATTTGCTCTAGAGCTCCTTTTTGGTTCTGCACTTCTGAAAGCGAACATCATATATAACTTACGTGCGACAAAAAAAAAACTGTGCATCACAGCCTTCGAGGAAGAAGTAGCAAAGGAACTGTTGAAGAAACCCACTGAGACAGAAGTACATGAAACCACACCTTCAACATCAATGCACCGATCATTACAGTTGCATATGTTTGATAAAAAAATTAGGTAAATTTGACAAAGTGCACAAGTACTGCAAAGAATAGTACGCAAAGGTAGAAACAACAAGAAACAAAGAAAGAAAGGTTGTAATATTCTGCAGAGATTGTGAAAATGAACCACATTTCTGTTTGGAATGTTTCCGTCCTGTGATAATGTCTGTAGTTTTGTAACAACTGCTTCTATACTATTTTGTTATGAAGACAGTTTTTCTACGTATTTATGTACTTTCTTGCATGTATTATTTTACGTGTACGTATTGTAATTATATACTTGTATTATTATGCCAGTGACCTAAATGTTAGTCATTCAAAATTTAACAATAAATAATGTTTCCAAATTAAACTAATTATTTCACTGGAAAAACAGATTATTATGTATTTTACATTTTTTTGGACTATTGTAATAATGTCCCAACATTGCTGTATCAATGTTGTAATTATTATTCTGTCAAAATTTCACTTGCTGTAAAATTTTGTAAAAGTCTTTATAAAATAAATTTACCGAACATATTATTTCCCTGAAAAAAAAAAAAAGTGGTTCACTGTATATTTTAAATGTTTAACAATGTACCAGTATTGTGTCAGTGTTGTAAATATTATTCAGTAAAATTTTACTTGCTGTAAAAATATGTACAATAGTTTGTATAATAAATGTAAGAAAAATTATTTCTTTATAAAGAAAACTTATTAACTTAACAATTATTTAAAAATATTTTATATGGTTTTAGGACCACTGAAATCAACTCAGTCAAATTTTTCACTTTCTGTAAAATTTTGTAATGCTGTTTGTAAAATAAATTTAAAAAAAAAAAAATCAATTATTTTTTTGAATAAAACGTATTATTTTACAGACAAAAAAGTGTTTATTTTATATTTACATGTTTGTATCAATAAAACCAACACCGAGCTAAAATAATTATGGAAAATAAAAATAAGAAATCATATTTAGTGAGGTTCTACGAGGGACCACAGCGGTCGTTCCAAGTAGTTGTATCCAGGCTTGGAGCGGACGTGTTGGCTTGTGTGTCGTTAAAAAAAACTAGCTGTGTGTAGAGGGTAATATTCATACCAATTTTATACATTTATATTAAGCTATAATTTAGTCATTAAGTGATAGAAACATTAAATTCAAAATTTATGTGACCAATCAGAAACAGTCTGTTATTCTATTGGTTGTAACTAAATATGGTGCAAGTTTTTCAACGGTCACCTTTATAGGCCGGTCTTGCACTAAAGTATATCAAGTTTTCTTGGAAAGTGTAAATTTAGAGTGGTATCTCTGTCCTTCTCACACTCCAAGCTTTAGCAGGGAATATAATTTTATTAAATAAAATTTACAGACCATTTTAGCCAAAAAAAACCTATTGAAAAATTATTAAAAACTAAATAGAATCATTAAAATTTTAAATAATATATTAACATTATTAGGAACGCTGTTCTTCTGACAGTTAATAAAATGATTTCAAATGGCCAAATTAAATGTTGCTTATTTTAAATAATACTAGTTCACTGTTACTGGAAATGAATTACTTTAAATCTGAATAAATTTCCATTGACGTGCGTTCTTTTAACCAATAATATTACAATTAGTACTTAAACAAACTCTCAGACACCTTTGTTGGAAAGACGACAGACCTACATTATAAGTGGCAACAAAAATATATTCAACACACATACTGTAGATTATTAACGTGTGAAATTAAATCTGGGGCCATCCTTGGGCCTAGCTACAGCTGCCCTGGTGGAAAAATACTCCAATATTACACCAAAAAACCACTATATCAAACCTCAATTCACCACTAATATACTCCAAAAAACCACCAAAGTAAAACACCATTTTTAGTGCGTTTGTGGTGTGTTTATCTGCATACCAAGATTGAGGAATACACTAATCTCTAGCATTTTGTTGTTTAAAAAACTCCATTTTTGATATATTACAGAGCAAATATGATAACCTACACAAAATGCACACCACCATACACACTATACTTACGCCAAATTCACGCTAAGCAAACACACCAATCTCCGGCGTTTTGTTGCAAAAACACTCGCAATTATGGTAGGTTGTAATAGTGTGAATTTGGTGAAACTACACCAATTTTGGTATGTTGTAATAATGTGAATTTGGTGAAACTACACCAATCACACACCATCGGATACACTTTATTACCATGGTAATACATGATTTATTTATTTTTCATTTTATAATGTGTTGAGGGCTTAGAAGTATGCAATGAAATAGGAATAGAATCACCCTTTGCTAGTTTTAAGGAACTATCCTCTCATATTCTTCTTCTCTTTTTTTTTTTTTCTTCTTCCATATTTCCATTTCCACATCACTATTATATTCTTCCCAGGGCAGAAAGTGATTTTGGTTAGAAAGTGATGTTGTGAAAGGTGACTAAACCCCACCAAACATACTTTAACGTGGTTTACAACGTTCCTCATAAATACCACATAGGTATCACGGGGTTTATCTGTCTCAGCAATAAAAAAAAACTGAATGTTCGTTTCCTGGCTCAGTGAATCAATCATGAACTGCTCTCGTAGGGCGTGCAATAAAATACTGATTTCAATTATTTGAAGAAAATGAACCTCACATACTTTGGGTGCTTACTGCCGCCCGTCTTTGTTTTCAGTTCCACTATTCAGAAAATTATTCGCGAAGAATGATATAGTGGGGTGCCTACCGCCGCCCCTGATATCCGAAACAAATAACTGAAAATTGGAGACATTCATTCTCCCTCGACGTCCGCGGCCAAATGCCTCGACCCACTTTCTCCATCGCGGCTCTTCCCTGTCTTGGCGGCAAACCACCCTCCCATTCCAGTGATCACGAGGGGGTGCCTCCGGCCAATCAGTGTCGAGCATCCTACAAAACTCCGCCCTCAGAGAACAGATTCCATCTCAATTCACTTCGCCTTCTTTTATTTTCAAATTGAATTTTTAATCTACAATTACATATTATATATAAATCCCTAAAATTGCGCGTTACATAATACCCTCGAGAAATGATTGGGACCTGAACACGAAGTTGATTGGTTTCAAACATTTATAAGCCGCCTTCTTAATAATTATCTCTTAATTATCTTAAGAAACAGAGTAAAATAGCAAACAAACTTAAATAAACAAACATTACCATACTGACTTAATGTCTGCTGTGATTATTATGATCGTATCTTAACCAACTTACTACCATACAGTTACATAAAAAATAAAGCACATACACTATTATCAATATCTAAATGCTATGTTACACATACAAAATGACAAGAAGTTTTTTCTGTTTTTAAGTTCATTTGTTAAAGGAATGTCACATGTCTTAAATTTCGTCAACCATTTATGATGAAAAAAAAATGTCAATAGAACGTGTGTATGTACACTGTTGCACCAATCTTCTTTCCCGTGTCCTAACCGAGAATCGGTCCCCTTCGTTTTTTTTTCTGTACTTTTTTTTTGTCGCACTTTATACCCTACATGGTCAAGCAAGCTAAGCCCTACTTTCACCTTCCTAATGGCGTGTCTCTGTGGGTGGTCGGACAGCAAAAATGGTCACGGCAGCTGGCACCATCTTTCATGTTCCAAACTTCAATACATAACGGGACCCCATCCCCCATAAACAAGGCTGTAAAGCGAGCACCCTACAAGCTATAGTCACTCCCAAGGATGATAGCGATTGTATAAACACCTCACCCCCTCGCACAACGGGAACCGTTTCTCTCGGCCGCCGCTGACCTTTCCTTTTCAGGCAGAGATCCCTGACCGTCATAAAATCTCTTTGACAAGCTTTTGCCATCCTTGGCGCTTTACAAAAGGCAAGGTGTGCAGAGACCTTCGGTTCCCCTCCGTAAACACAAAAGAAGCTGACCCAAATTTCTGTTGTCGGCGGAACGATTTTAACACAACACGGCACTTGGGAATACGACGCAACTAAGTCAAGACAAGCAAAATACTCACACTTGGCGAATCTTTGTAATAAATCGTCTACTGGTGCTGGCGATTCTCGCTCGGGCAGTATCAAAATATTCTCCCTTCTCGAATCAAGATAGACTCGAACGTTACCATCCTTTTTTGGTACAACAACTAGCGGATTTGTATACTCCGAGTCTCTCTTCTCTATAATCCCCGCGCGGAGTAGTCTTTGTAGCTCCCTCTCTACGGCCGGGCGCACAGCCTGAGGAACAGGATACGTTTGGCAAACAAACGGAGTCTTTCCGGATACGGAGCTTACACTCGTAAGTCCGTACCTTCCCTAGCAGGTCGGAAAACACTAGGTCATGTCGGTCGAGAATTAAACTCAGTCCCTCATGTTGCTCAGATGAGAACGGGCTCGTCGAGTTGTTGGTAGCTTTGAAACCTGGTCCCGGGTTCGGTCCCCACTTGGTGTCGCTACTCCCGTTATTTGTTTCCGTGACATCATTTTCATATTGTATGTGTACCCGCCATGTCGGAATAACACTGTCATTTGTACTATTGTCGTTTGCCCATTGGAAAGTGTATTCTTTCCTGCCTACCATAAACGATACGGTGTTACTGTCATAGAGAATGCGCGCCGCTTGTCGCGCCAATAAATCTGTTCCCAAATGGCATTTAACAGTTAGGCCTTTCACTACAAGAAACTTAATCTGGATTTTAACCCCTCCTAGCTCCATCTCCACTACCACCTGCTGTTTTACAGACTTATTGCATGCGCCGGTCACCCCTACTAATGTCACACCCGAGACTGGAACCGTGGCTATCTCTTTGCCATAGCCTGCATGTAACAAATAATCTGCCAATATTTTATCTATCACAGATACTTGTGATCCGGTATCAGTGATAGCCTCTATCCGCTCAGTCTTCTCTTGAGTACGCTCTATTTGCGAGGGTATTTCTCCTACCTGCGACGATACCTGGTTAGCGTTCTCTCCTCCTTGCTCATATAATGTCTGACTAACCTGTATGCATGCGGTCACACGTCGATTCAACCTTCCTTCTACTCTATCCATTTCCGCCCTAAGTTCGGTACCACTTTCACTTACATCGTTCCTGTGCGTATTTTCAAGCAATTGTAATTTTTCGGTTGTTTCCGATCTATGATTTCCGATAGACTGCAATAAATCTCCCCTTAGCCGACTGTCCTTTTCCGACATCTTTTCCTCGAGTAGTGTAAACCTAGCCATTAGTTGTTCTAACTGCTGTCGTGATTGTTCTGCCTGCTGTTCCACCAGCGCCTGTATTTGTAACATAAAGGTCTGGAGTTGAGAACCTCCTTGCGGGTCATCCTGTATCTGCCCAACCATGATACTGTTCGACATCTCCGCGGGAGATTTTTGCCCTGGCTGACCTCCTTGTACCACCAGTGAACAATCACTTTCTCTACTTGACATTAAATTATTAAATTGTAATTCTTCCTCCCCATCATAAAAAAAGTCTCCATTGTTCCCCGTCATAACAAGATGAGTCGTGACCAGCTACTTATTAAGGGACTATCTGATACCCTCAGAGATTTGACACACACACTACTACAAAATACACTACTTATAACTAACCTAACTACTCTTATTATAGCTTGACCATGTGGCATGCACTAACACATGGAAGCATTAAGTTGAAGGTCCCTGCTGCACGTTCTTGCTGCTCCCCGATTCCTGGAAAAAACCACTTACTGGTCGATGAAACGTCGTCTCTGCTGGTCGCCTACTGCCTCATTCCCTCTGCTTGCTCTGGTATCTGTACGTAAATATTAATTTGAAAATGTTGTCTCACCAATCTGTGTCCCTGGGACGTGCCTCTGCAACCCTCGCGCCGCCAGACTCGTGGGCGCGGTCCAGGTTCGATGTCCGGGCAGGGCAATGCACGGCTGTGCAGCTGTCACCTCGATGTGCGTCCACTCCAGCGTACGTTGGTCCGGTGATGATGAGGTGTCGTGTTATCCCTCCAGATGTGCACTTGTTGGTCTCGTAAATACCACACAGGTAACACGGGTTTATCTATCTCGGCAATAAAAATAAACTGAATGTTCGTTTCCTGGCTCAGTGAATCAATCATGAACTGCTCTCGTAGGGCGTGCAATAAAATACTGATTTTAATTATTTGAAGAAAATGAACCTCACATACTCTGGGTGCCTACTGCCGCCCATCTTTGTTTTCAGTTCCACTATTCAGAAAATTATTCACGACGAATGATATCATGGGGTGCCTACCGCCGCCCCTGATATCCTAAACAAATAACTGAAAATTGGAGACATTCATTCTCCCTCGACGTCCGCGGCCAAATGCCTCGACCCACTTTCTCCATCGCGGCTCTTCCCTGTCTTGGCGGCAAACCACCCTCCGAGTCCAGTGGTCACGAGGGGGTGCCTCCGGCCAATCAGTGTCGACCATCCTACAAAGCTCCGCCCTCAGAGAACAGATTCCGTCTCAATTCACTTCACCTTATTTTATTTTAAAATTGAATTTTTAATCTACAATTACATATTTTATATAAATCCCTAAAATTGCACGTTACAGGTTGTTTGATCTCGCCACAACTCTGGTCTGTGCAGCACCCATAAGCTAAACAGTCCCAGGATCACAACTGAGTGATATGGCTTGTTTCAGCCTGCCACAAAGTGGATCCCAATCTCTAAGAGTTAGTCCATGCAGATGTTTTATGAGGTTCGTTAGTTCAACTAAAATTAATACTTAGAAAGGGCGTATTATAAATATTGGGGTCTGTTATATTTAATTTGTAGTAACGTCCACACACATACTAATGCTGAAGCTACCCGAATACCCTCAAGTACACTGCTCAGCGCACAATTAACTCTTAAGTTCCAGCAACTATTAGAATTTAAATGTTAGAGTTTTCAGTTGCAGTGGGGCAGGATGGGAGCAATCAACGAAAGTGTTAATGCATATGTCACAGCAGCAACAATTAATCCAAGCAGTCATTTTAGGTGTGTACATTTTTTTCACGCCTTCATAATCAAGAAAGATGCCTGCCCATTTGTTGTAAGCTTAAAACAATATTTTTGAACTGTCACTGAACTACCTACTTTTCCAGGCACAGCACCAGTTGTATCCTTCATTTCCACGTTTGCTCGCCAGCTTGGGTTCTCAAGTGTTGTCGTCGGTACTGTCTTCACGATCCTGCCCATCTGCGGCTTGCTGGCAAAACCCTTGTTTGGTGCCCTGGCAGATCGCTTGCACTGGCAAAAAAGCTTGTTCCTGGCTTTCCAAGTGGTGACAGTCGTGGCCTTCTTTGCAATCCAGTTTGTCCCCGAGGTACCCACACAATCGTTTGTGCCATTGGATTGTGGAGCGTCAGCGTCTTTCGAAATCTGCACCAGTCTAGCAACGCAACAGTGTTACACAGAGGTGTTTTCTGAAGAAGATGTGACATTTTGCGAGGTAAGCTTTCTGTCAAACAGCATGTGTGAATGTACTCTGTTTTGATGTTTTAGGCTTTCACCATAAGATTAGCATTTTAAGTCCTTCACAACAGACATAAAGGATGTTCAGAAATTCATATTACAATCTTCTAGGGCTAGTAGAGGGGATAGTAGAGGGGCTTGAGTAGACAATATTTTTAATAGGAAGCAATGTCTGGAAACATACTGTTTCCATGCTACAAATAACAATGTCGGATGTGCCGGTGTTGTTTTGCAACCGGATAGGCACAATGACATCAGAAGAGCACAATTTCAAATGAGGTGTGACGTAAGGTACAGAATTAAGTGATGTTTGACTCATTACAGAAGAAAGTCAAATTTAGTTTGTAACAATACCAACATAATAAAAAAACTTTAATTTTCACGCTAACTCTTGTGTCAACAGTAGGTAAAACACATTTCTGTCTGTCTTCTGCACTGAAAGTGTCTCATACGAAACTGCTCACTACAACAGAGGCTCGATGTGATGACCAGCAACATCATTGCACGCATTGTACTGCGTAGTCATTATACGACCCCACAGGAAATAGTCCAACGGCGTTAAGTCCGGCGATCGTGGGGGCCACGAAATAGGAGCACCCCGGCCTATCCATCTCTGCCCAAATCATCAGTTAAGATGTTCTCGAACGTCAGGTGTAAAGTGTGGCAGTACGCCATCGTGCTGAAACCACAGTTCTTGATGGAAATTCAATGGCACGTCCTGTAGGAAGATCAAGTAAGCAGCTCCCGTTAACCTGGTTGGAAGAAGGTACAGCCTGATCACTTGACCGTGTAGAATGCCTACCCACACATTGATTGAAAATCTGTGTCGGAATCTCCTGACGTGCATCCTATGTAGATTTTCGTCTGCCTAGGCCTGCCCTCGTGAATTTACATTCATCTGTGAACAAGAATCTTTGTGGAAAGTGAGGCTCATCAATGCAGCTGTGCAGAAACCACATGCAGAAATTAACACATGGTACAAAATTGACTGGTTGCCACACCTGTACCCTTTGGGGGTGGTAAGGATATAGTTGTTGCTCGTGCAGAACCTCCCACACTATGCTGTTAGAAACGTCCAACACACACACAGTTGTTCGCGTTCTTGTTGACGGGTCCTGCTCAACATAGTGCAGTACAGTAAACCCCCGATCTAATGACATCAGATCTAACGACATCTGCGATCTAACGACATAATTTCCAGGAACCCTGGAAAATTAAAAATAAATATTTTAAAAGTTGGTCAAAGCTAAGGAAAGTGCAATAGGTCGCAGTAAAACGTTATAAAAAAGTAATTTTGCGTACATTAAACAATAACATACTGCAGTTATCATAAATTGTTGATATGCAGCTGTGAAACAAAAAAAAAACCTGTGAAAAATGGGAGAAACTCAAGCTGGAATACAGTTAAGAGCGCACTGGGTGAGTTAGGCCACCCGCGCAACACCGGCATAGCTGTGCTGTAAGAAACACACTGCTAAAAATAGATAACACCTCTCCTGACTGTCCACGTCAGACAATACCACCCCACCCCCAGCCTACAAGCCAGTTTGTGCATGTGTGCGTGCGCATCAACTTCCGTGCCTTGTCTAGTGTACGTTATTCATCACTCGTCGCAGTTGTCTTTCCTCTCCAACTCTCTCCCAGCCATCATCTTTGTTTCCGTCGGTCGTATGCCAAAGGGGTTGGGGAGGGGGGTGACGAGACATTTTTTTTTTTTTTCGTCATTACAGCAGGGTTAAAAAAAAAGGAGCAGCTTGATACTCAGTCTGTTAAAGAAGAAAAAAGAAAAAAAGTCAGCATTGTTTCATTTTTATTTTTCTCTAGCTTCGCATCAAATTGTGCGCATTAGAATTGAGATCAGGCAATACCTACCTACTTACCTACCTACCATACAGCGAGCTGAGAAGGCAAGCCACACAGCTCTTGTGTCTCTGCTTGTCGCCATCCCCAGCCACATTCCTGAGTGTTGCCTTTACCTTAGCTCTGAACAGTGCTTGACCTTGACAACTTCCGCTGTGTCATTGATCACTCGGCACATGAGGTATGTGGCTGTGCAGGTTGCTGCACCGTAAAAACGGCCTATGACGCAAATACAAATATTCCCTTATGATACATGTGGGCTGATAAGGTTTTTATTTTATTACCGTTCATAACAAATAAAATTGACTGTACTCAAACTTTATCTTGTGCCGATGAGAAGTTGTGTTTATATTTGTTCTATTTATTTCTATTTTACGATGAAAAATAGAGGTTGTATTTACGTGTGTGGTATCATTTTGTAGGCCAGCGGCACTAGGAGTTGTGGCGTGAAGAGTTGCATCACGCGCAGTATACAATCTTTTTTTCCTGCGGCGCGAAGTTGTTTTATGTTTTTATGGGATAATTTCTTACTTAAATAGTGTACAATTTTTTCACCATATATTTAGCCATATTTACTTAATATTTACGCTGCACATGATAGAGTATGAGCATTATTCGCAACGCAAAACTTTACGGTGCTCGTCATTTTTTGTTTTTGATTACAAGGGGAGTGTAGTTTTGGTATTATCGGGTACCATTTTATTTGGAAGACACCTTTTCATTATACTAAAATATAATTTAAATAAAGAATGTGTTAAAGTCATTACATCTTAAAATTAAATAGAACATGTACTCACAGAGTATCATGGAGGTTGACAAACACACACACGAAAAGGACGACACATTTTGCGCGGAAGTGCGAATCGCTACATTTTGCCATCCGTGGCTTCGTCGGGCGAAGAGAAGACACTGTACTGCAATTTGGCGGACGGTAATTAGTTAACCTAGTGGCCAGGATGTGAACTATGGAGGTAGGCGGCAGATTTGAAAACGAATTGTGGTTATCGGAGGTTGAGGCCAGGTGGCTGTCTGGATTTTGTTATGTATTGGTGGGCCAGTTCCCATTGACTTAGTTCTGCATTTTTGATGGATGGTGTTAAGGCTTTTACCACTCTGGTTGTGTAGCAGGAATCAAAATATAGATTGTGGGATGCTGCATGAGCTGCAACTGGCTTGTCTAGTGAGTCCACATTGGTACCAGCTAGGGCCTTTTTGGTGTCGGCCCTGTGGGCATTCATCCTCTGCCTGAGGGTGTTGGTAGTGAGACCAATGTACTCAGCCGAGCAATGTTTACACTGTAGCTGGTAAATGAGGTTCTCTGTGGGACAGTTGTAGTTGGCCAGGATGGGGTAGGTTTGGATAGCGAGTCGGCTATTAAAAGACGTGGATGGTTGGTGTATGGCACAAGTGCTGCAGCGTGGGCTATTGCACGGATATAACCCCTTGGTAGTGGTGGGTGTATTGAATATTAGACTAGGTGGTAGTTTGGGGCGAACAAGTTTGTTTCGGAGATTCGGAGGGCGTTTGAAGACCAGTCTAGGGGCTTTGGAAAATAGGTTCTGAGTGAGAGGTAAAGATGTTAAGATTTTGTGACCAGAGTTGAGGATGGCTTTGAGTTTGTCTAGACCTTCATGATAGGATACCACTAGAGGTATGTCAGTGCTGCTGGTCTTGGTAGGAGTCCCCTTACTAGATATGGCTAGATGTATTTGGTTGTGGACAAGTTGTTTCAGGTATCCTCTGTCCCAGAATGCCTGAGCTATATGGTCGCACTGTCTGTTAAGGTTCTTCTCACTGGAACATATTCGTTTGGCTCTAGTGGCAAGGCTGCATGGTAGAGATTTTTTAGCATAGAATGGATGATAGTTGTTGAAATGAAGGTATTGCAGACTGTTAGTGGGTTTGGTGTGAACTGAGGTTTGAATCAGGCCATTGTGGATGGTGAGTTCCACATCCAGGAATACTGCGTGAGACTGCGAGTATGGCCAGGTGAAATTGTGAGAGTGTGAGAGTTCAGGTCATCTAGGAAGCTGGTAAGGGTATCTTCTGTGGAGGTCCAGATCATAAAGATGTCATCGATGAAGCGCATCCAGCAGAATGGTAGTGTTGGTTGGTGGTTCAGAAAGTTTTCCTCCAGTTTGCCCATGAACAAGTTAGCATACGAGGGGGCCATACGAGTATCCATGGCTGTTCCTCTGACCTGTAGGTACACTTTGTTCTGAAACCTGAAGCAATTGTTAGTTAATGTGAGTCTGGCTAGTTCGACTAGAAATGCAGTTTATGGTTTGTTGTCCAGAGATCTTTTGTTGAGGAAGTGTTCTATGGCTGATAATCTTGCTGTGTGTGGTATGTTGGTGTGTAATGAGGTGACATCAATCGTGACCAGATATGAATGGGAGGGATGGTGTCCAGGTTTTTAAGGCGTTCCATAAAGTGGTTTGTGTCTTTGATGTACGATGGTAGCTGTTGCACCCATGGTTGTAGATGGGCGTTCACAAGGGCTGCCGCATCCTGCCACGACGGAGCGTCCTGGAGGTGGCGGTTGTTACTTTGGGTAGTAGGTACAACACAGGTGTGGTGGGGTTTTCAGGAGTGAGAAGTTTAACAGATTTCTCAGAGAGGTCCTGGAGAGGTCCTTGTGTGGAAAGGAAGTGGCTGATTTGCTTGCAGAATGTGTCTGTGTGGTCTGTATTTAGAGGTCGGTAGGTGGTGTGATCTTTCAGCTGTCTCTCAGCGTCAGAGATGTAGTCACATTTATTAAGAACAACAGTGATGGAGCCCTTGTCAGCAGGTAGTATGATAATGTTGCTATTGTTCTTCAGGCTGCTCATAGCTTTACGTTCAGTAGCTGATAGGTTACTGTTATTAGGGATTGTCTGAGTGAAGGACAGATCTGAGACATTGACGAGGATGAAGGAGATGATTTGTTCCAGTGGGTGTGAAGGTGGAAGTGGGGTGGGTCCCAGTTGGATGGTGGGTTAAATTTCACCAGGGCTGGGTCAATGGTATTGCTGTTTTTTGGGGTTGTCGACAGGTTGCTGAAGAAATGCTTAAGCATGAGGTTACGTGTGAAGTTCAGTACATCCTTGACAGTAGCAAAGTGGTCAAATTTTGTTGATTGTGCAAATGTGAGGCCTTTCTGAAGGATGCTGGTCCCCGCAGAAGTGAGGTTATGGCTTGATAGTTTCAATATTTGGCTCTTCTTTTCAGCAATGGTCGGAGGTTTTGATGCTGGGGTTAGTAGTGGATGTTGTTTGGGCAGGTCATTAGGTTGTGTGAGCAGGAGTGGGTAGATTTAGCAAAGATACCAAACATGGTTTCTGACCAATCAGCGGTAGAGCCAGTTTTGTTGTGGCAAGGTTGGTAGGTAGTGGACCGAATTTCAGGGCAGATGTACAAAGTTTATTGAGTTTATCCAGCTTGGTTTGGTTCATAGTGATACTGTTCTTAAGTGTAGCAGCAAGTATGTGGTTGGCTTGGGCAACAGAGGGGAGTGTGTCAGCATGAGCAATTTCAGGTAGGAAGTGAGGTATGTATAGTGATAGTTGACCAGTGATATACAGTCAACTCCCGATTTAACGACCCTTCACGGTTCCCGGGAATAGGGTCGTTATTCCGGAGGGGTCGCTATTAGAAATTTTACAAATTTTTGGCGATCCCCGACCGCTAAAATGTCGACATTTACATTTTTTAGCATTGAATCTACGGTCACTCGTCTTTGGTGCAAAAATTACGTGTTTTTATAAAATTATACACATTTATTTTGAAAAGCAAACGCGTTATTTTTAAAAGTATGTCATTGAAGTGTATCTACGACCTTTGTTTACTTTAATATAAGTCATAAACGTTGCCGATCACATAAATTCTTGCGTCTGCAACTTCCATTTTGGGATGTAATTTTCAAGAATGCCGCAGTAAAGTTTATTGAAATAGTAATATTTTTCAGCAGAGTGAAGTAATTTGATTAATAAATAGATACACTGGAAGCAGATATATGACCTTTCTTTGGCTCAAAATTAAACAAAAACATTGCAGGCAATATGGATTCTTGTGCCAGCAACAACCGTTTTTGGAAGTTATTTACGAGAATACCGGAACAAGGTGTATTGAAATAGTAATATTTTTCAGCAGAGTGAAGTATTTTGAATAATAAATAGATACACTGGAAGCAGATATATGACCTTTCTTTGGCTCAAAATTAAACAAAAACGTCGTCGGCAATATGGATTCTTGTGCCAGCAACAACTGTTTTTGGAAGTTATTTACGAGAATACCGGCACAAGGTGTATTGAAATAGTAATATTTTTCAGCAGAGTGAAGTATTTTGAATAATAAATAGATACACTGGAAGCAGATATATGACCTTTCTTTGGCTTAAAATTAAACAAAAACGTCGCCGGCAATATGGATTCTTGTGCCAGCAACAACCATTTTTGGAAGTTATTTACGAGAATACCGTAACAAGGTGTATTGAAATAGTAATATTTTTCAGTAGAGTGAAGTATTTTGAATAAATAGATACACTGGAAGTGGATGTATGACCTTTCTTTGGCTCAAAATTAAGCAAAAAAGTCGCAGACAATAAAAATTCTTGCGCCAGCAACGACCGTTTTTGGAAGTTATTTGCAAGAAATCCGCAATAAAGTTTATTGAAGTAGTAATATTTCTCAATAGAATGACGTATTTTGAATAAATGATACTCTGGACGTGCACATACGACCTTACTGTAGCTCAACATCAAGCATGAATTCATGATAATGACAGATGAATATCGTCTGCAACGTAAATTAAGTGCCAGCAATGTCAGCGTTTCAAAACTATTTACGATGTACTATCACAATGTTGTAGATTGAAATAGTAATTTATTTCAATAGGCATGGTTTGCATCTAAGACTTTTCTTCGACATATTAGGCCCTGGTCTTGGCAGCGAGCGACCACACACACGTGTGTGTGCTCAATGACCTATCTGAAAACTGGTTAGTTCAAAAACGACATACACAACATGTCTAACCTGTGTCACTTGTGCCACTTTTGACCACTACCTAGTCACAGCTCCTGACGCTCACTCGCTCAGCATATGGGACGTCATTAAAACACTACTCCCTTTGTTTTGCAGTTCTGGCCATCGCGTCGCGCGGGAGGAAGGGACAACAACGTTTATTTTTAGAACATACACACCGTGTGCGGCAGTACAGTTTGCAAAAAACAGCTGCAACCATCTGCGGCCATAATAAAGGCAGTGCCTTTTTATGCTATTTTCTTTTAATTAGAATTTTTTTTTAAGTTCCATGGTTCCTGGGAAAAGGGTAGTTACTTCGAGAGGGTCGTTATTCCCGGGGTCGTATAGTCGAGAGTTGACTGTTAACGCGGGGAGCCGTCGCACAATTCTGACAAAAAGAGTATGCGATGGAGTCATGCGTTGTGGATATCACTCTTGATACAACTGACGAGCTGCTCTTCCAGTTCCTTCCGCTGCGCCATACACCAGCATCATGTCCGTGTATTCTGCAAATGTGTACTGAACCATGTTGATGAGACACACAGGCACGTGAATGGGGCTCGAGGCATGAAACCACAGCAGGGTAAACGTCACATGCCATCAGGTGATCGTCTGTCGTCCTATCCGATTGCAAAACAACGCTGGCACATCAGACACATTTTAATGGCTGTAGCACGGAAATTGTATGTTTCTGGACATGACTTCCTATTCAAAATATTGTCTACTCAGTCCCCTCTACTAGCCCTAGAAGCTTATGATATGAATTTCCAAACATCCTGAATAATCAGTTCTATTTTGGCCTCACATAAATATGACTGACCAACAAAATTTAAGTTACAGTTTGTATCTTGTGTAATTTTTGCTTCTTTACATTGACTTACATATCTTTGACGTTTGGGTAAAGTTGAATAAGTAAAAAATTGGTGTTTTAAGTAAATCAAAAAGAAAGTTTGGCGACGTATGGAATATAATGGAATATATCAATATGTAAATTCAGTTGTTTCCTTTCAGTGAACCATTAGAGTTACTATATCCTTTTACCTAGACATAGAAAATAATGTGTATAAAGTACTGATTTACGTAACTCAGTTTTCTCTTTTTGACTTGTATCACGTTATGCAAAGACCACAGATATAATAATAATGAGAAAAGCTTTAACACATTATATTGTGAGGAATGCATAATTTGTTTACATAAAATTACATTTAAAACCAAATTGCGAAAAAAGTCAACAAAGCCAATGTGTTTTTCTACAAAATATTTTACATACTCTATTTTGTAAAATTCATGCATTACAAAATTAATATCTACAATTTATTGATAGAAATGACAAAGTTGCAAACCATAAAACTGAAAAGTTGAAGTACGCAAGTTACTCTCTTAATAACAAACTAGGACTTTTCCACTCTTTATGTTTTGCAAATCGGAATCACTTATTTCAAAATCTGCAAATGTTTTTGCTGGATACTTCAGGACCAAGCCACACTTTATTGATCTGGCAGTTTAAACGTCTGTTCTACACTATAATTTTTCTTGGCATTTGTAGTTCACCTGAGGTGCATCTTTGGTGACAGTCCAGCAGTAGTCTACTAATGTGGAAGGACTCCATTTTACATGAAACCTTTCTCCATTGTTCAGATATACTGATGAAATTACTCGTCATCTTTATCAGTGACAGTTTCACAGTTGTCCGGAAATAAATCCAAATGGGAATGTCGAAAATATATAAATGTATTTTTAGAGAATGTAGACAACATATAAATGTATTTTAGATAGATGCTGCAGTCAAGTTTCTTGTACCTTGAAAGCAAGCCTTCTACAAGTTCTCTGTAGTTTTCAGTCCTATTAATTCCCAAAAAATGTCTACAAAATATCTTAAAACTCTCCCATGCTGTTTTCTTGTCTTCTTGCAACACTTTATCACACTCTGGATCATTAAAATGTTCTCCAATTTCTGAACCAATGAAAACACCTTCTTTTACAGGATGTCTACCGGTCAAGGAAGTCACGGATGTCACCAAAAACTCACTGAATTTAAACAAGGTGACGGAAGTCAGGAAAAAGTCACTGAATTTTACAAATGGTCACGGATTTTGTTTAGGAACAAGCAGTTTACTTTAACATGTTTAAATTGCGCTCATTTATTTGTAGCTTTGAAGAATGAGCATATACCTTTGTGCTGGACTATGTTTGGTACTTGTGCCCTTTTAAGATTGTATGTGTACTGCAAGAGCTGAGTTAATGCAAAAACGGCACCATTGAGTCCAAAATTAGTCACTTATGCTGTTCTTACCCGTTGCCCAGTCTTGTTTACTTGTCCTGCTGATGTGAAGTGCTAATAACGCATCCCCCTCTTTTTTTTGTTGTGCCTTCACTTCTCAGTATACTGACACAGTCACATACACACTCCACCACGGCACAATACTCACGTGTGTCAATCACCTGCATCACGGATAAATTCCATGAAACCGATGATATGACCACAACGTCGGCACTAGAAATCCTACATCCTGGAGGAGATTGCAACACAAGAAGTTACTCACTTAACCAAGAAAATTTAATAAATTAAATACTGCCAAAACTAAAAAAATACCATACAAGACTTGTGGTTATTTGTAATTTTCAGTGGTTGGGTGTGAGTAGAGGCGGGTACGAAAAATCATGTTGTGCACACTGTAATAGACAGGGTTCTTACGGTCCTGGAAAGTCCTGGAACTTTGCCCATGTCCTTAAAAGGCCTTGATAAGTCCTTGATTTAATCCAGTCCGTGAAAATTCCTTGAATTTTTGGGTTTACTTACCTAATATTCTAGGTATTTTTTTAACATTAAAATCCTTTCTCAGAAATATGAAACTATATTTTGTGTACACATTATTTCTTTAATATAATTTACTTAATGATATCAGACATTTTGCAGCATCTGTGAAATTGATACACTTTCTGGCATATCACAGCACATTAGGTTACAGCTTACACTGTGCCGTCCATGTGCCGTTGCGGCCTCCTGCACCCCAATATCGGGTAACAGAAGAAGATATTGTGGTCTAGAGTATTCCTGTTCGTGCTTTGTCTTGCGGGGTGGTGCTTGACCCTAATGCGATACCCATCCAGGATGTTTGAGAAATAAGACTTGCAGAGAGAAATCAAGTCACTAGAGCGAGTATATAAAAGAGAGCTGCAGCAGAGACAGGAGAGTTTTTGGCTGGCAGGTGCCTGGTGCGATTTAAAGTGATAGTGACGAGTGGCAAGAAGTATTGTGTTGCGACAAGTGTTTGAGGGTATCTGGCAAGTTGGATTGTGGCAAGTAGGGGGAAGAAGGTGTTTCTGAGCCACAAGAGGTTCATCGGTGCTCATGCATTGGATCCACCATGTGAGTGATTAGAAAGACTTTCCATTTACAGAGAACTTATATAGATTTATTGTTTGTATTTTATAACCTGTATGTAATTTTATCAAAGACCTCTATCCCTAAACGTACGTAGCCCCAACTTGTAACAATACTTTAGAAACATTTAGCATTACTGTAAGCGGGGGTAATTTTGGACACGTGGGGTGACGTTAGTACATTACGAAACAGTATTTTTTGTGTATCTGGTAGCCCTGAATAATGAAATTTGCTGGCTATAAATTGAGAGTACAGGGTTCCCACAGACCTGGAAAGTCAGGGAAAGTCAGTGAAAGTCAGGGAAAATTAATTTGGTCAGGGAAAGTCAGGGAAACATGTTTTGAAACCCTGTGAGTCAGGGAAAATTACCCTAAGAGAGCAGAAAGTCAGGGAAAATGTTCTGAGTATGATATTAAAATGCTCTCTTCACAACCTGCACTTGTTTCTGTTGTGAAGGCCACTTTTCCTCTTTTGCATGTTAGTTTTTCTGCTCTTTTTATCTGTATTTTTGTTGTTTTATTATTATTACTATAATTATTATTATTTAGTGTAAGTTTTCAGATAGTCAAATATGGCATCCGCAACTTAGTTTATATGCATTTATTTCAATGTTACTGATTTAAATTGTTATATAAAATATC
>PNEQ01002731.1:5044-15741 GCA_003012365.1 Medauroidea extradentata | reverse complement strand
GTAGTAAATAGCTACTTTACATTTAATTACAATAATACGTATTTGCAGTTAACAGTTACGGAAAATAAAAATAGTATAAAAGTGTGTTCAGAGTCATCCCTGCTTACGGTAAGCACATTTTTCTTTGTGCGGCTGAGTGTAGTGTCCGGGCATGGTTGTAAAAATTGTTTTGAATATCCCTTCACATTTTGTAGGTAACGTGTGTTAATATGTACAAGTGTGGCACTATTTTTAAATAGTTTCTTATTTAAAAATTTGTCGTGAATTTCTTTACTATTTATTTTTGTTATAAGAATTGTTTGACCACAGAGTAATAGCCTTTTTTATTCTCAACTATTGAGTCACTGATTGAAATTACAATGTAATGTAATGTAATTTTTGTCCTTGTGACTTGTCAATTTGACAGATATCCTACAATAACATTGTCTTGTGGCAGTCACATGTCATTTCCCACATGACAATGTTATTGTTGACGTTTGACGGTAGGATATATAGTTGGTGTGAAAACAGATCCAAGCTAGAAGCAGGGCTTCCAGAAAGTATAAAGTTACCATACCGCTGGTATAGCCGATGTTGGCAGCTGACCTCACACATGGCCTTTCCCAAGTGGAACACACTTTGGCTAGCGACAAGTACCACTCGACCCCTGGAGAGGTTAATGACTAGTACCGCTCAGCCTCGGCAATTCCTCACTCGGTCCAAGTGAGACCTGTCACCAGAAGATGACTGAAGGGCAGGAAGGTGTGATCCTTTTAACGCACGCCGCAGCCAGAGAAGTCGAAAAGGAAAAAGGAATGGGTAAGTGGAGAGCCAGAAGGGTGTAGTTAGTGAAGCTAAGGGAGAAAGCAGAACACAGGGTTCAGTGGAACTGTTTTTATTACTAAAAACGTCCCCCACCTATGCTATACAAAAGGTGTCCCTATGGGTAAGACCACTGCCAATCCCGACATGGACACGTGGATGAGTGTAGCTCAGAATTCCGGTGCTGTGACTATACGACGTGATTGATGCTGGCGGTGGCTGTGGAGTATCCGGCAGCGCATGCTAAGATCTTGTATCATAGCTCAGCTAGGCAGATGGTCAGCAATGGTCTGTTTGACACCAGACGCTGAGAGCAGGCTGTACCTTTTCACGCGTTCTTACAAGAACTCTGGAGAATGGTCGTTAACGAGCATCAACCGACCGTAAATACTGGCAGCAACGGTAGGGTATTCAGCAGCGCTTGCTCAGATCTTGGTGCATTGCTCTGCTCGGCAGATGGTCAGCGAGTTATTACAAGAACTCCGGGGAGCGGTTGTTAACTGAGCCCTGTGCCTGCCTTATATACCTGTGTCCCGGCCTGGGGTGAGCGGGGAAACGACAGGTGCAACTGTTGGCACCCTTCCTGCAGGGGAGGCAATACATGGACATGATGCGTGCAAAACACAAGGGATGACTGGAACACCTATCGTACTGGGTGAGTTGGTTGGCTAGTTGCATCGGCGGCGTTCACTTAGGGGCAGCCCTTCTGTTTGACCCATGCGCTGTGTAGTGGACAGGGCGGCAGGGGGTAGGCAGCACCCACAGTCAGCCGGCTGTGAGGAGGCACTAAGAAAAAGATGCGACTGTGGCATGTCAATTTTATGAATATTAAATTTGAATGCTCAGAAAGGTTTATTTTGTACGAAATTGTAACCAAATGAACAAAAAATAACCACAATCAAAGGTTACATCAACAGTACATAATTTAATTTAACTCAAGAAGTGATGTTCCTTCTAAAGGTTCTGTTTCAGTCACCGTGTTGAATAATTTTATATTTGACTTGTTTGAAATTCTGTTAAGACAAATATTTAATCTGCAAAATCCTAAAACATCTATTTACATTGTGTTATAGTAGAGACATTGTGATTTAGCTGTTTATGTATAATTATGTCACATTCAGTGTGGCAAATTTTTTTTTAAATTTATAACTTGCTGGACTTATTGCGGCCTAATTATACATTACCAGTTCAGTTGCCATTTCTATACTGTTGCGTAAAGTAAGTGGGATTTGCGGTACAGTTGCAGATTTAACAGTTTTCTTTTTAAAATTTCAAAAAACCAAAAATAAATAGAAGATAATCCAAGCCTGAATGCATTTTGTTGTGCAGTGTTGTGTGTATGTGTGGAAGCAGGAACAATCCTAAGTAACTGAGGCTGCTACTGTATATAGTATTACATTGTACTGTAGCACTCTTAATGTTTCTAGCTGTCGTGTAGGGCTGGAAATAACTCTCTAGCCCAGGAGCTTTGCTCATCTTGGAACAAGACAGAGCAGTGTCCCGGCCATGCAGGGCTGCCTGCAATGAGTGCACTGAAACAAACTAACAGAGTGACTCTTGAAGGTTTCTGTGAAGGGGCTACCACTGACGTACAATTTGTAGCAGAAGTTCCTCTGGGAGAAGTACAACAGGTATGTGTGATTGTTCAGCAGTGCTTACTATGGCTACAAAATTCTAATAACAAGTGTCTGCAACTGTGTTTACAACAAACTTATGATGCTGCTAGGCTTTGCAATTTTTGAAATGGAATGATTGATGCCAGGTGTAGGTATTGTTTTGCCACACAAAGATGGAATCTTTGTAGTAAAAGTTAGTGATGGCAGACGACAATATACTGAATGTATTTAGCAGAGCTGATCTAGCACACATCGACTACAGTTATTTTGCAAGATGTAAGCTCCTATTGACTCCTATCAACAGCAGATGTTTTGTAACTTGTCTGCGAAACTTGCATGAACATAAGACATTAAAACATGAGACATTTATACATAAAATATTTGTGATTCCTAGTTCTTGGTTTTATTCTACGCAGAGGCAAGCACACAATCTCTTGAAAACATGACATAGATACATGAATGTGAATACGTATTAAGTAGCCAGAGCAGAGACTGGAAGGAGCTAGCTCAAAGTAGCGAACATTTTTTTATGGCATTTAATGAGGAGCTTAGCTTGGAGCATTCCAGTTGTTTTCAGCTATAAATCCTGTTAATGCTTGTCGTAGATCTTAAACAGTTTCTATTTTAATCTAAAAGTAGTTACATAGCCTGCACATCATCAAATGTCATGTGTTGCAGTTTATTATATGCCAGGTTATTGTGCTAGCTTGTAAAATTGTAATGACACAGCCTCTTTTTTTACTTAGGTATTAGGCATTTTTCAATGTATAATTGTTTCCAGCAATTTTGTTAACTTTTGTAAGAGTTTATTTACAAATACGGTAGAGTGCCTAACCAGTATTACCAATTCTGCGCATTGATTTTATAAAATGTACTTACAAATAATCACGGGAAAAAATTCACATAATTATGCATTGTGCCTGTTTGTTATTTCTTAAAATGTATTTGTCATTAATTCGAGAGTTCTTGTAAGTTAATTATAGTGTTTAGTAATGGTATGACCCAAGAGAGTTGTTTTTGTATGAGAGGGTGCCTCTGTTCATTTTCCTTGAATCTTATTATATGTATCTTTGAGGCCATGGTTTCATTTATTTTAAACAATTGCAAATAACTCAAAATATTTTTTAACGAAAGGCTTTGAAAAATTTTTTTACTGTTTACAGTTATACGATAGTCAATTTTGCCAGAGCGTTTTTAAAAATAATACCTATACAGTTTGCTAGCAAAAAATTATTTTGCTTCGTTTTGATCTTATTTTAACCACAAAATTTGTGATATTTCAGGGGCTAAAATCTAAAAATCCGTTGGGCTGCAACAGAAAAATTCAGATACAAACAATTATATATAAGTCTTAAAACTGTAGGAATGCATTTTTTATGTGTGTATTAATTTGCATTAAAAATATTTTTGCAATCACTGCAAAACTGAAGTGTGAGGTCTTGAAGTGTGTTTTGCACCCAAGCAAAACAAATTGCACTTTGAAAAGAAGCAATGTGATTGACAATTTGATTTACTAATTTGTAATGAATTTAAATTATTAGAATAAAAGATACTGACTTGATTTTGGTTTTGTGTGGAGATTTCAACTTCTGTTAAGAATATCAAATGTTAAGACCTAAGATGTAGCAAGTCATGTTTATCTTAAACTGTATATTTGATAAAGAGTCGCCATGTTCATAGCCTGCACCATAATTTTAGTATGGACCCATTTCCAGGATTATTCCTTGGGCGATGCAATGATCCCTGCCCTTCCCCTACATTTTACAATAAATGCATTTAATAACTTCGAAAATTTATGTAAAGTGCCCTTCTGCAAGTTTTGTCACACCACATATTATTATTTAGTAAACGTTTTTTTCTTATCACATTTTATTCCAATATCAAGTGTTTGCTCTACCACCCTAATGTAACTCTTTCCTCCCTTTCTTCTCCCTCCAAATTTAGTTAATGGTCTATTAGGTATACTACATATAACAGATGCAAGAATATGTCAACCTCAAAAAATTTCTTAGGTTTTTTATATGACATTTAATTGTGAAAATATGACACAAATGTAGATAATTGTGTTCTGACCATTAACTGTAAATCTAAGGGGTTGTAAAAATTAACTAGAAGGATGTAGCAGAGGCCTCCAGCTTTTAAATTGCTGCTCCCTGACCCCAAATCACAATCAAACAAAGAAATCACTTTTTTCCCAAAGTGCATAAGTGAAACATTGTTCCTCTGGACTAAAGTGTAAATTATAATCGACGGGACTCAGTCATATTTCACGATAAGGAATTAAACAGTGTTCTTCGTTTAGAAGTGGAGAATATTGCTACATGAATTAAATGTGGGAAAAAATTAGGAAATGTGTTTTCAACATTTTTTTTGTAACAAAAATAGTTACTTGGTAACAGTTTTCAGGGTATTGAAAAACATTCTTAAAATATCCTACATTAATGTGTGCCACACAGGTACTGAGCCCATCGAAAATAAATGTAAATTCCTCTCTTTTCTCACACCAGACCTTCGGAGCAAACAGTGCTCTTAAGTTACCTATATATAGTAAGTCTTGGTTCCTCTTGTAGTTGAATGTTTTAGCTGTAACTGGTAGAAAGTTTTTGACTGAACAAAGTCATTTGCAAGAATTATAAAGGTCCGAATGAACTGGGTGGTATAGGTAACCCCCTATTGCAGACCAGTTATATAGGAGTATAATCCATTATAACTAAGAACTCTGAGCATTATGTGCACTAAAAGGCCTACTCGTTACTATAATAAAATAGTATATTAGGGACACTTTGCTAAAAAATATGTGTGTGCGTTGTTTTGTTACTAGTTCATTCAATAATTTATAATCTAAATAATGTTGTTAATTACACTGAAGAAATTAAAGTTAAAAATTTCAACAAATGTTTTCCAATTAATTTTCTTCTGAATAATCAAGATAAACTGAAAGAAAAAAATATCAATTGAAAAATGCAATGTTGGTGTGTACTTAAATTTTTTACAAAGCAAAACAGAGAAAATTGAGTGTGAAAATAGTTAGGTACAGTTAATTATAGGAACCATGAAGTACTTAACATTTATATTGTTATTTAATATGCGTAACAAAATAATATATTATGATTCTTAAGTTATATCAAATGTTGGTAATACTACAAAAAAAATTCCTGTTAAACTGTGGCATTTAATGTTAGCGACATAAACAGAAGTCAACTCCATGGCATTATACCAACTCTATGGAAGAACACAGTCCACATAGTTGATGCCCACGGACTTGACGAATTTGAACTTTAAACATTGCAAACAGACTAATTTTAAATTAAGGAAATTTTGTTGAAGGAGTCATGAACTTTAAAGCATTTATTGGGAGTTTACAGATTATATTAATTAAAAACATAGAAAGTACATATTGCACACTATCATGAAGGAATATTATAAGTGTGACATATCTGAATTTTGTTTTCAACCAGAAATAAGATCAGTTGTGCATTTTGCTGACCATTTGTATAACAATCACCATAAACAAGATGGCAGCACCTACTAAAAAAGATCCTGGTGCTACTAAAGTCTGCCAATCTGCCATTTTACTCCACATGGGGTTGATGTGCAAGTTAATTAAAAAAGTTCTAAAATTAATTACTTTCATATGAGCAAATTTAAAATTATTTATAGTTTTCTTATGACATTGTGATATGTTTTCCAAGGCACATCATGGAAGAAAACCCATTTTGTTATATGGAAATTCAAAGAAATAAAATAACATTGAAGTTAGGTATATACCTAGAAGACTCGTTGCATTCCATAGAGTTGATTTCAAGCAATCTGAAAAATTTTCGTTCAAAATGTTTCAATACTTTGTATACGATAGATGGTTAAACTGTTTAGAAATGTACTTAAGTGCATTGTAATGGTTACCTATTTAGTTTTAATATTTCAATTTCTGAATTTAAATAATTGCCGGTTTCATCAAATTTCCTGTTTTTGAAGAATAACCCCTAAGTGACTGGAAAGAACAAACTCGAGGTCAAAGCCTTGTTGATAGTTGACAGCAATTTCCCCCCCCCCCCCTTCCCATTTGATTACTCTTCTTAATTTGTGGCCAAAATTAAGTTTGCTTGTTTTAAAAATTAAGACTGCTGATATTTATTGATGATGCACATTATGCTAGTAGATAGGGATAGACACGAATGACACTTTACTATCGGTACGGGATCCGAGCGGGATAGAGCCATTAAATTCGAGAACGGGATCGGGAATATCACTATGCAAACAGTTTTCTCGTAAGTTTATACATAACTTAAACACATAATATCCTACTGTTTGACATGTTATTTAGTTCTTGATGTATCTTTGTGCCGTCCATTAGCTGAATACAATTTTTATTTGTATTTTTCCACAAGTGTTTTATTATTTCTAATATGAGAGTGATTTATTAACTGAATTTAAACTTTATTATTAATTGAAGAGTACTTCATTATTAATTTTCATGCAGTATTTCTCTGCTAGCTGACTATATTTTATTTTCATGTCTCCTAGTCCAGGCAAAGCAACCACAGGCTCGTTTCACGGCCTAGGTTCTCCCCTTACCTCTATCACCTTGTAATATTACCCACAGGAAATACCGGACGTGCTTGCAGGCACATTTCTCACAGTGTGGAAGAGACCTCGCTTTCCATGTGTGTCCTTGTGTTGGCGCAATTAGTACAAGCCCGTAGTTTAGCTCACAGATACATAAAAAAAGTAACCATTGCACCGTCTTGGATCCTTCATCCTGCAGCACGCAGCACCGACTGTTCACTGAGTGTCCTTCCTTTAGCACTCTTTAGACATCTGCGCGCCATCTGTCGGCCACGTACTAAATTAATTAGTGTCATCATGTGTACTGTACCGTGTCACTTTTACTGCTTTGTAAAAGCCTCTTCTGAAGAACCATGAAGTGTCTCAGCGTTGCTCCTGGTTGTAGAGAGATGTTAGTCTTCGGGACCTAGTGTCCATGATATTTATTATTTCTTTTTCACGTCCTGTAGTGTAGTTTTATTTTAAATGTATGTAAGTTTGGGAATTTTGAATTTCTGTATACTTCAAGGTGTAAGCCATCTAGTCTCCTTCTATAGGTAAGTCTTCCCATCACGTCCGTGTTAATACACTCTACCTATTCTGTTTCGTTAAAAACTTAACTTAGTTCTCCACTTCCCTTTTATTTGTTATAGTTGAGGGTTCAACAAAAGGGTCAATAATTCAACAAGTACAGTATTCAACAAAAGGCACAATAATTCAAGTTTTCAACAATAATTCAAGTTTTCAAGAATTCAACTTCACGTAATTCCGTATTCTTTCAACATGTCCTTTCTCTGGACACTTACTCATCACTACGTTCTACGTTTCAACTAAGATCTACGTTCCTGCATAAACTTTAATTTTGTTAGGCACCACGTTTGGTCATCCAGAATGATTTTATATCTATGATTTTTTGATAAAAATTAATCATTTATTTCTTTATTTATTTTACATCATGTTTTCACATTAATCATTGTAGTGTGTAAAAAGGGTATCCTAGGGAAAAATAACATAAAATGGGGTTTGCATGGCCCTGTTTACGATACCAAATGATAACTGTTCAGTATGCATTTTGTAATTAAATGTCTCATTTTATTTATTTTCATTGCCTAATATTTTAAGTAATAATAAACTATTACGTTCAATCTGCCTCACATTAATTTTTTATTTAACTGCTCTTCCTCTGGGAATTTATATTTATTTTGTAATGTTAGCTCTACATGAGCAGTAATAGGCATACAGCCTAAGTATATTTTGTGGTCGTCTTCTTTGCCAACACACATTTCTAAAAATTTGTATACCGGTATTATAACTATAGTAGCAGATGATAATGTAAACAATCCAACGGTAATCTAAATAACAACCAAGGTAAGACGGGACATCTTCATATTTTGATCAAATTCAACACATTATCTATGTAGATAATAGTGAGTTTAGCTGGGTGGCAATTGCTAATAATAATCCGCTGCAATGTAAAAATTGTCTTAAATATTGCATTTTTTTGACTCTTTTATTGGTTTTTTTTTAAATACAAACAAATTTTGTAATAGATTTTAAAACATGTCAAGCAGTAGCCCATGGCAAGTAGTTTCAGTGTGAATTTTTAATTTAATTTATGTTCATTGGTTTTTACAGCTTATAAGAACTAAAAATGTGCAAATTATGACTTTGAAATTCCATTATGGGAAAACTGATCGAGCTAAATTTTTTTCGTAAGAGGAAAATGTACTCCCAAGTAATGTCCACAATACTAACACTGTTTCATACAAATATACAATTACAATTTATCCTCTTGGACGCCCCTAAATGCTATAACCTTCTAAAGAAACTGGAATAATTTTAACTATAATGTTCAGACTACTGTAAAGAATACGTATAATGTAAAGATCTTAGTTTTGATGTTATAATAGGTATATGTAATAATAAATGTACTAATCATGTAAATACAAATTTGTTACATGAAAAAAAAGATAAACTCAAGCAACTGCTAACTTAATGTTCACAAAAATGTAAGCCTATCTGCACGTGAATGAATATTTTAACTCTAACACACATAGTTTTGATGTTAAAAATATGTGTATTTAATCACATTAGAACAAATTTGTGCAGTCAAATAAAAAAAAGTTGTAAACGTATGCAACTACTATCTAACTCAGTGTTCACAGGAAATGTACTTACCTACATGTGAATACGGTCAACTCACGACTATCCGCACTAATGAAGGGGGTTGATGCCTCGGATAATCCAAAATCGTGGGTAATCCATTTTTACCCTTTCTTAGATCTCAGTAGAAAGAAAAAAAGTTCTAATTCGTTACTACAACTAGGCAGCAATTTGATACAGTGAGTAGACTCTCGAATATTCACATTAATGGTTAGGGGGTATGTGCTAATAATCTAAAAACAAAAATAATAAAAAATCACAGATATCTTATTTATCCAAGATAAAAATCTCGTTAGTCCATTAATGCACAACTTGCGGGATATCTCGTTAATCCATTCTTACGTGAAACTTATTGCATCGACTACTGGAAAAGACTTAAATCTTCAAGTCTTTCATAAAAACGGTTGCGGGAATAACATGTCGGTGAACATTATGTGAGTAAACACAGTGTGTATTTGTAAATAATCAAATATTTTTACAATACATTTTGTTTCTACCTTTTTTTAGCTATTTAAAGTGAAATATTTTGAGCGGATAATCCACACACGGATAATCGGGAGTCTACTGTATGTTTTTTTGACTGGCACGCTCATAATTTTGGGATTTAAAACATGTGTGTAATTAATCAAAAGAACAAATTCGTTACACTTTTATAATTTTTAGTTTGTCTTTCAAGAGTTATTGCAGCCCGTTTTTTTACAGCCTTCTCCGAACTTTCGTTCCTACATTTTGATACATATTGCTTACAACTTCCGTACAGCACGAGATAACAACTGCTACTGCAGCATCTGCCACTGCACTTTCAAGATCATGCACAATCGTGCTCAGATAGTGGCAGTCATGTGCCTCGCTTACTGTCTTGGCGCGTGGACATAGAGAAGGTACAGTCGCAGGTGCGCAGTCACGTGTTCTCACAGCACGACAGAGTTATGCTTGGCTCATAACAGCTACGGAGTGGTGTCGTGGTGAAGTTAGGGAAACTTTGAGCAGTAATATATTAGTTAAGAGGTTTTTTTAAGTATCGTACATTTTTTACGTATGTCCCAGGTTACGTAACTCAGGGAAGCCTGTGCTGCCACAGGGTGATACTTGTTTGCACCCTTTTACTTCCAACCTGGCAACACTACACATACCATATCATCATGCAGGAAGACAGTACCGAGGGAGGGTCACCTTTGCTCAGATTAGATGGTCCTCTGAGTGGGGCTCGAATGTCCCGCAAGTCCACACCCATTTGTGAGACCAATCGACTAAGCAATGTAGGGAAGCCTTATCTCGATGAAACATGCCACCTGGTTATGTTCCATTCGTGGTCCCACCCTGCTGAGATCATTATTGCCCCAGCTGTTTTCAGGCCACTAGAGCCATATCACCGGTGTAACGAGTACAGTATATTGTATTTTCTATTTAATTTAGTCTACAACATTTTGGAGGTAATACTTTAATATCTTTGTTCAGCTGTTATTATTGTTTTAAATTGCAGTGAATTATGTTTATTACGGACTGATAATTACCGTTTATTTAGTTTATTAACTGCCCGTGAGAATATTTATTAACCAATTTTGTATCAGG
>PNEQ01002730.1:65042-84467 GCA_003012365.1 Medauroidea extradentata | reverse complement strand
GGGATCCGCGATGGTGTCATGCCTGACGAAACTACCAATGTCCCTTGCAAATTACTTGCTGCTTCACGTTGCGGTGGTGGTGGTTTCCTTGTTACGTGCGTAATTAGCTGTTTTGGTCAGTTAGCTACCACGTGGGCGGATGTCGCATTAATGTAACCTGCTCAGTTGACTTGGCTGGCTTGGGGTAGCCCTAGGGTGTATTCCTTACGCTCAACTAGCCACCGACGATGCTGGCCATCCTGGCTGGTATCGCTATAAGAAGGCCGCGAACGGTCACTGGAATTGTGTGGGCGGTTGCACACACGTCACATCATCGACTGCGGACAAGAACGAATCTACTGCGGAACACAACACAGACCATCGATAACCTGGAGACGCCCAACCAGCACTACCTTGCCGCAGCCAATCAACAGCCAAACACCAAAACTCCAAGTCAGGCCAGACCAAGTAAACGACCTAGCGAAGATCCCTAAGGAGAAGCACAGAGCATCAGGGTACCATGAATCCACGGAACAAATGATTGCCACAAACCGAAATGTGGTACAAGCAGTTAAGAGCCACTCTTGAACGGCAACAGTCCGCCAGTGAGCAACGTCGGGACCCCGACATAAACAAGAAAGTGCAAGCCAACCCCCAAACCTACAGGGATGCTACATATGGGCACGAGACGAAAGTGATGGACCAACATGGAAGCTTTGGATGCCACCCACATTACGAAGCAATCGATGTGACTACTAACACGACCACCATAAAGCCGGCCACCCAGGAAATGTGGAAACCCTTATACAGATACAAGAGAGATTCGCCTGGAATGGCATATGCTGTGATGTCAAGGACTATGTCTCTCAGTGCCTACCATGTGCCACCACGAAGCACATGGAAAAACGCAAGCCGCGCCACACCCACGACGACCTACCACACCGTGGCTCACGGTCGCCATAGATCGGATGGGGCCGTATCCCACCTCGCACCGCCGAAACAGATACTTCCTGGTTGCCACTGATCTCTTCTCTAGATGTGTAGAAGCCTATTCTCTGCCGAATGCCGAAACAACCACCATCATACGAAAATTGTACAAAGAATTTTTCCCAAGATGGTGATATCTAAAAGCCATTCAGATCGACAATGGAGTCCAAATTAGAAGAGGAAAATGGGCTACCGCCACATGCAAATGAGGCACTGAAACCTGGACCACCCCAGGATACCACCCTCAAGGAAATCCGACCAAGTGTTGGAACCAAGAAATAAAGAGGGGACTTAGGGTTAGAATGCAACAGGATCACCAGAACTGGGACGCATTAATTCCCGAAATCCTGTTCACCCATCGCTGCAGTCGTAACAATGCAATCAGAGCGACCCCAAGTGAGTTGCTATTCGGAAGAACCGTCTCCTAGGTATATATTGTCTCTTATCTAGGTATATCTCAATGGAGTATGTCCAAAAATTCAGTCATGCACTCTACAGAGTAACTATTTACACTATGATGCACTCCAATTGCACAGATGCAAAACTCATTCCATACCATTAAATTAATTGAATTCAAATTTTTTTTGGTGTACCCTGGTAAACTAAACTAACTTAAGTGCTAATATGCCTAAGAATACTGCATTCAGGCTTGGTTTATGCATGGGAACAAGGTTAATATTGCCGAACTTTGAGGTTATTGAAGAGCTAAGCCAGCATTTATGGCCTAGTTCTTCCCTCTGAATAAACTGGGTTATAATGCTCTTTGTAGGGTCACTGGAAAAATCCGCGAAGCCGCGAGAGGAAACCCTGTGACGAGAGACATGTTAGTGTGTCACAGTAGAGTGACAGAAAGAATAGAGACTGCTGCTTATAGGAGTAGGTAATGTTTACTGAAGGCCGCAATGAGCAGAAAATGGACCGGCACTGATCCTCACATGTACTGCGCCACACAAAATAATGTATAGGACAGTGCTTGTAATTCACAGCGATGTCGAGCCCAGGTGGCCCGCACCGTGCACAAAAGTACTGTGCACGCGGTGCTAGCCGTCCAGAAACACGATGCCAGTTTGGTCCACGAGTATTTGAATATTTCCAGCATCACCACAGCGAGGCGCTCCCATATCCGCCACCCGTGGGACGCATTTCTGTTGCAGTTGGTCGCTCCAGTCTCTGTCGCGGTGCAAGCAGCACAAGTTCTGAGTCTCGTCGTTCTACAAGCACGCCAGCTGCGCAAGTTGGGAGTCAGAGTAGAGGTGTGTAGGTCCGGATGGATACGGAACCACAGAACTGAATCACTCGGAGTGATGGATGTAGTTCCCAAGGTCTAGTTCCGCATTGTAAATTGAACGTAATCCGCTCGGACCTGAAACAGCATGTGGCGAACTGGCGGAAGGAATATACAGACAGAATTATGATGCGTGATTCAGTGGGTGCGGAGTGGAACGAAGAGACAAGAAAAGTAGTGGGCGTGTATAACGATGAGGGGAGCAGAAATGTAGGGAGTGGATGTACTGCTTCTTGACCCTACAGTGGTAACACGAACCAAGTATGCTGGAACTGTTTCTATCAAATCTGACTTGCGCATCAACTCCAGCTCCACAGCGGAACTTGAACCAAACTGGAACTGAACTGGGTTGGAAATGAGGGAGTGGTAAGGAAAAATGGGTGGAGGAATATTGACCTTTGATCTCTCTGGATAAGTTGGGGGGGGGGGGATTGATGGAGTTGTGAAACATATTGTAGAAATTATATAGAGAGGGGAGGGGAATGGTAGTTGTGTGCGCGAAATTTCGTGTTCCGGCGTAGAGGGATGGAAATGTTTCGAAGAAATCATATATTGTCTCTGAAATCAAATCCGCACTACAAGTCCAGCTCCACATTGTCTCTGAGCTCCACAGAGGAACTAGTACTTAACTGCTCTACTGCTAGTGTTGTAATTGAAAATGCAAAAGTTATTAGAACTATAAAATTAATATATGACAATTCAAATTTTTGTTCATGACTGTAAAGTGATTCCGCACTACACTTCTTTTTGGTGGTGGCATTTTTAATTGTTTGCAAAACAAAACCTATCTACTTAAAACTGTTTGGAAACTTATGTATTCATGGCCTACAGCCTAATTTTAATAGGAAAAAGTGTTTTTAAAAACCCGGGCGATTTATTCGCTCTGTTGTGCATTACATTTATTGGGTTGAGTCCACATATCAGACTCATTAGCTATACACATGTTTGCCCAGTGAATTTTGTATTGTTGCGACCAGTTCCAACTCCGTTTCCATGCCTGAAACTGAACTATTGCGAACAGTTCCTACGCCCTTCCTTATATATCAGTTTTACCATTACACGATATTTAAAAGTTATGTATTACATCCTGCAATTTTTTTCATACACAAATTACAGTTATACAAGTTTCTCCACTGGAGCACGACTTGTGGAGTTATAACAGTATAACCTTACTTTTGCAAGCATGCGAACGTATCAATTTTATCTGTTTTAGTTTTTCTACCGGTTTTGACAAATTTTTTTTTTTTTTTTAGTGAGGGAAAGTGCTGGGAATCAGCAGAAAATAAAGGTTGCTTATTGTTTCATTTTGTGGTCAGCACACAACACATTTGAATTTTCCATTGAATTTAATGAGAGCCGCACCATAGTCTAGCACGTAGCCAGACCATGGAGGTATTAGTCTATGGAGTGGAAGCCTTTGAGCAAATTTGAAGCCAGCCAACAGACGACGTTTAAAGACAAGGATAGAGCTAGTGGTGGCAAAAACACGAAAAAACAGCATAGAGCAGAATGAAAATGTTTTAGTTTTTTGTTAACTACATATTATGGTGAAAATTTGTGCAGCTCTTTTATAGCCTTACAAAGAGATTCGATCGTTGCGGAGGATTTACTTTGTACAGGTAAGGAACTTTTATTTAAATTCATCAAGTTTATAAAGTACATAAACACGGCGAGAGCTAGTTCGTTATATATATATATATATATATATATATATATATATATATATATATATCTGAATCAATTGCAAACTGTTGTGTACGATTCAAATAGAGAATTTGCGCAAATTTTTGTAAAAGGATTACATAGTTACATTGCTTTCTGTTATTGTTTTGCCACCCAAAATAAGGCGACTCATGAAAAATAAATTCCTGTACATGCGCAGTTCGAAAATGTTCGAAAATGATCGGCTTCACACGATTACCATTGAAAGGTTCGGCAGATGCCACTCCATAGACTAATACCTCCATGAGCCAGACTGCCAGACCCATAGGGGCTTATTCATAGTCGTTTTTGACCCGGACTAGTGCGGGATAATCGTCGGACTAATTTTGGTCTTATTCATAATAGACGCAGACTAACGATAGTCCAAGGATCATCGTGCGTTAGTCCGGTCTAACTTTTAATCAGGACCACGGTCTAAGAGGTAGAGGTCTTGACACTGCCTATGCTCTCCAGCAAGAGAAAGTGATCCCTTCATGTCGCCGAGCGCTAGTAGTAATTTGGTGGAAGATTTGTCTTGTTTACTTCTCGCCGTTTTAACATTTTTGCAATTATTTACATAAAATAATGTTAATAAGGTAAGCTGATATAGTATATACATGTCCCATGTCCATAAATGCATTGACATGTGTGGAACTGTTTATAAAAGTAGTCTGATGAAATATATTGTGTATTATTGTTTTAGTGAATACATTCTAACAAAAACTATATTTCGTGCCCTACAAAAATTTAGAAACGTTGCAATGTGCATCTACATGTATAATATTGAAAAATAAAATTTTATTGTTGTAAAAAAATGTGTTCCAATACAAAATTACGTTCCCATTTTTTCTTCGATATAATACTCGCAATTCCGGTAGTAACTTCACATTTTAAGCTAAGCCAAATACAAAAACAAGTCAAATCTTCCACCAAATTACTACTAGCTCTCGGCGACATGAAGGAGTCACATTTTATTCCTCAGTGTCAAGACCTCTACCTTCTTAGACCGTGATCAGAACCAAGGGTATGTTTAACGATGGTCTAAGTCAAAAATTAACATGGCGGACCATTACAATATAAGACGACGTCTGTTTTATATACTCAGCTTATGGAATATAATGGATATTTTACACTAAAAACTTATTATACGTCTACACTGATAATTTATTTAGTAATAAGCATTAGTTACTTAATTTAAAACGGTCAAATTCAAACTTTGTGAGCAAAAAATCTCGTATTGCGTGTTTATTGTACTGTATAAGACATTTACGTACATCAATAATATTTTATCAAGCCTAATAAGATGGAAATTATTGCTATCAGCAATATGAAACCGCAAAAAATACGATTTGCGTAAAATACGTTATATATTTACTATTAACTTGCGTTTGTATATACTAATTAACCACCCATATATGTAAGTGTCTCGGTAGCTCATGGGTAGGGTACGGTTCAAATCTCGTCTGGTGCAAAAAATTTTTTGTTCTTTAAATTTGTTAGTTTTTAATTGTACATGAAGAAAATAATGCAGTTTTCTTATTTTATAAGTGCATTAATTCTGTACAATCTGTAACGTTAAATTCGTTCTACATCACTACAGTAAATCCTGTAATATTTTGGTTTAGAAAGCTCTATTTGCACAAAATATTCTTATACATATTTCCGACGTTTTTATGCGGAATTTTACTGTTAAATTTTCTTGTTAGTTCGTTACATAATGCCACAGCACATATCGTCCTTAATAAAATTTCGACTAGTGAAATATACGTGTTTATGACATTTATAGGTAGTGTAGATTAACCAGATATATTAGTTTTGAATTCTGCAATGCTTTTACAGTATGTGTTACGGATTATTTTCCCCATTCTTTCTCATGTTTCATCAACAGTAATTTAAATTATTGTTTTAAAAGGCGATTTTTTTACCACACATAAATTTATGTTGAAAATTTTACTGTCAGTTTGGCCGTAATATCGATTAAATAAATATAACTTCGGTATCCTGTCAGTATTAATTTAGTAGTTTAAGAAATTAAATAAAAAAAAAAAAAAGAAGTGTTTCACGAAAACCTTGATCTCACGACTCTAAGTTAGAAAGCAAAAGCGTTAACACTGCTCTGCAACAGCCACATTAATAGTACGTAAAAAAATTAACTTCATTTATTTATTTATTTATTTATTTTACATCACCGAATAGGCTCAGCTGATGAGCAGAAGCTCACTGAGTATAGGGCTTGTCAATATGGTTACAGTTATGAAATACATGGTTAGACACCCCCGTCAACAGTCCTGTTGAAATCATCCGACAACAATCTCTGCAGTTCTTCTCCCGACTTCACAGACACCATAATCCGGTCATCTCAGCTATAGCAACTTACGATCTTCAACATCGACCCCACCGAAGACTCCGGGACTTCCTCTTCGACCCACCATAACATCACCACCCATCAACACCAGTCCCCCCTCTCCCTCCACAACAGTGCAACATGTGAAAGTGATACCCCAGTGCTGGAGTGGCTCCAGAAATGGGGCAACCTTTCGTGTGCGGGTATGGGCAATTTTGCATAAAATATCAATTCATTTCTTTCTAAATTCTTTGTTCCCATCTGGCCTAAACTCAGTGCGTAAATTGGTAAGATAATTTTAAGGAATAATTATAAGAGTGTAAAATGTATAGAAAGACCCCTAAGGGCATAATATCAAGTCCCATAAAGACATAAAAGACCCAAAAGGGCATTAGAATCATAGTTTATTTTTCCTTTCAAATTTAGTGTTATAAAAACTTCTATTTTTATGTTCTAGTTTTAACTAAAAATCTTATGTAATTAAAAATTTTCATGTAAATTAAGACTAACTTTGTATTCTTATGTTCCCCTAATTTGTAACAAGTACTGTAGGTTTTTGTAATTTTCCTATAATGTATAATTTAAGGCAAAATGTAAATAATTTAAGTATACGCTTGTATCTTTTAAGTATAATTTATAAAGAGCCTAAGTGGCTGAAGATAAATGTATTGTAAAGCAAGATCTTCGGAGAAGAAGAAATCTGAATTGTAAACACGATATGATTTAAATAAAGTTCCCAAAAAAAAATGATTATATAATTATACTATATACAATATATACATTCATACAGAGAAGCAGAAGATTTAAATAAAACATAGTAATAAAGAAAATGTGATTAATAGACGATGGTATTGAGCATTAATTAAACATATATGACCATTGCACTGTTAATTTTTTTATTTTCAGCATATCTTAATAAAGTGGCTTATTGATACAAAATGTACTAACATCGCACAATAGATTCGCTATATGACATAACTGAAACAATATTTCGAGGTAAACGTAATCATAATTCAAATTATTTTTACTCACGTATGCTTGCCTGTGTGTTAAAATGTGACGTGCGCATGCGCGAAGCATGTTGCAAGAGTGTACAAGGCTGATCCCGCGACTATCTCTAGTCCGGCGTTAGTTGGTGTTTATGAATAAGGTAACACTTGGTCGGACTTAAGTCAGGACCAACCCTGGACTAAAACTGGCGCAAGAAGATCTCAGGATCATCTCGGACCTATTACACGACTATGAATAAGGCATCTTATGTAACTTAAAATTCAGGAAAGCTCTGTGATTGGTCAGTTTGGTGCACTAGCGATACCAGCGCTCAAGTAGTAGAAATTTTCCCTGTGTCAAACTTATAGCATTGATCTTTCTAACCTGTAGTTGAATTAACCTGAATGTAGTCTACAGCACGGTCGTAGAAGGGTCACACTCGCCTGTCGGCTGTAGTTCACCAAGTTACCGAGAATATTGTGTTTTATTGGCGCTTCAGTTAGGGTGGTCAGACTCAAACTCCGCTCACGTTTTCCCATTGTTAAATTTATAAAGTTATAAATAAAGATTGCTGCAGCCTTTTCTTAAATTTGTGAGCGAAGAAAGTGTTTCATAAATTGATTAAAAAAATACGTTTTGATAAATTGTTTATCTTAGCGGAAAGAAAGTGGTGAACAATTGCAGCCAAACAAGGGGGTCAAGTTTCGTCTTTGGTCGTTTCCGCGAGTGTCCCCGTGGTCCAGACCTACAGCCGTGGTCTACAGTACAATAAAAGAATTGAATTTAACTGTAACAACGTGCTTGTAGTATTAGATGAACGCAAAAATATTTTAGAGTTTTATTTTGTACTTTTGAATTTTGTTTGTTGGGGTTGAACGAAAAATGATTACTTCAGCGTATAAATATTATCACTTTTAATTGTATCGTCTTTGGAGCAGTAGGAGAATGATCGATGTTTTTCAGTAGTTGGTTTCATCGATTTTAGTAATTTGTTTAGTGTTTACATTTTAGTTATTTTTGTTTGCTACATAATCAGATTGTGGCGGTCTATTTGATATTTTGTTTTCAAGAAAAGTATGATTAGACAAAAAGGTTTGTCGTATGATTTAAGAAGACACGTGTTGTTTTGTGCACGTATTGCCGCTTGAGTGATTGGTGATTACTTATTTTTGTAGCCGTTGATAATTCTCTGGTACGTGAACCGTTTCGAGAGTTTACAAACAATGGAAATTCTCGGGAAGTGATGTTATTTTATTCTGTAATTCATACATTTTTATTTACTAATTATAATAAATTTTAATAGTAGGTTACTTCAAATTGTTTTTGTTCTGTTTAATAGGCCAAACTTGTGAACGTACGTGGTGGCCAAATAATACTTTTTTTTTTTTTTTTGCTTAATTTGTGGGAGGTCCGCAGGAAGTGTGTAATGTAAACGTCATATTTCCTTTGCATCAAATATTAACAATTGTTACAGATTATAAATGTAAAATAAGAAATACATAAAATAATTATAATTATTATAGATACACAGTTACAACGTGCTAACTTCTAGGCGAATATTGCACAGTGTCTTAAATCTCATATTACATAGTTGGAAATATGCTAGTAATGCAAAAAAGAAGGGAACTGCATATTCAGTGTCACACACCTATTCAATGTCTCAAACTTGTACCATCACTGGGTTGACTTTAGTTCACTTAATATTTCTTAACTTCGTTAAAATTTATTATATTTATGTTTTTAGGATTCATACCAATCCACACGACTCTGAGGTAGTGAATGAGTATTATAAAAACTTTCTTCTGTGAAGAGGTATGAATAGCCTCCGAATGATAGCTTACATATTTTTGTACTCAATCATTACAGTGTGTGGTATCACAGATTTACAACTCCTTACAACTTCGCAAAAATGTGAATCTTAATCATAGACTTACATGTAGCCTGTTTTATTTGTCCAAGAAAACATAGTTTTTATCATCTTGCAAAAGTCAAGTTTTATAGAATAGTAGTAAGATAAGGCTGCCTTCAGATAAAAGTCGGCCATGGGCAAACGCAGACTAATGCCATCACCCCTTTTTTTTATAAGGTAATGCATGAATTCAACATGTGCCCAAACTCCCCCATTACAGCAAGCAACCCTGGGCATTTGTCCCGTTCGCGCCTTATGTTATTCTGGCCCTGGATTTAGAGTATGATTTCTGCAAAAAAAATGTTATGGCTTTTTAAAAGTTTGGTGTGAAGAAAAGTTGTTAAGGCATAAGTGCAACAAATCTCTAGGCCTACAGTATTCATCGTTACAAAAGTAAATTTTCACTAACGTACTATTGACAGCTGTTGCATGATTACCCTTACAGCTCTTTCTTTATAGATAGTTGCAGATTGTTCCATTTTGTAAACAAGTATTACTCCTGTGGACTGCAAGTTAACCATGCAATCAATCATTCTGTGTAAGGGCTGAATTATCCATTTGTTATTAAAGTGTAGACTCTACTATTGTTATCCTAGCTTTGGTGGTTGTGGGTTATCATGTTAAGATGTTTTCTTTCAATAAAATTTTTTTTCTGTAGGAACCTGTCGTTTCTTGAAATTAACTATAAAATCTTTTTGAAGGCTTCCTTTTCTAATTTTGTCTGCCCTTTATCGTTGTGGATTTCTTTTCTGGTTATCTTTTACCTTCTGACGGACGTGACCATTTTATTGACAGTTCCAGCATGCTTTGGGATCTTGGGTTCTGAGCAAACCAACTTCCGCCTGGTGTTATGATTTCAGCAAGTGGGTCACTGTTTTTTTTTTTTTTTTTTTTTTTTTTTTTTTTTTTTTTTTTTTTTTTTTTTTTTTTTTTTTTTTTTTTTTTGTAATCTCACTGCAATTTATACTACTGATGTGGTTTTGTCATATGCAGGTCTATCATCTTTTTCAGTTAATGCACCCTGGTATATTATCTGCATGCCTGCATCAAGTACGGAGACAAGACTCAGAACATCCACTACAGTAGCCCAGTGATAAAGATGTTAATTTATGAGATTAGGGCCTCTCTGGATAAATGGGATTTCAGTTTTAAATTTGGTCTTAAACTATACTGTGGAGAATTGGCTATTAAGTTTCATAGTCACATTTTGATTACTTAAGCAAAATGTTTAAGTCACATTAAAATGCTTAAAAATGTTTTGCACAGAGCTGGAGGACAGCTTTGTTAGCTATGTTAGGAACATACGGTACAGTAAAAATTGAATTAAAACGTGAACTTTTTTTGTGCCGGTAGTGATCCAAGGAAATTTATAGAATCTTGTTTCACGTAATAAACCTCTTGCACCCTTATATAGCCAATAAAAATGGTTCTGTTAATATGCCTCACTCTTAAGGTTTCATGTTTTA
Source organism: Medauroidea extradentata (assembly GCA_003012365.1). Lineage (NCBI taxonomy): Eukaryota > Metazoa > Arthropoda > Insecta > Phasmatodea > Phasmatidae > Medauroidea > Medauroidea extradentata. Next base: position 73,806 of record PNEQ01002730.1, on the reverse strand, counting down.
GAAGGGTCTAACGAAATAAATGTACTGCCTCTGTGATAGAATTCCCAGAACTTGTCAGAAGGTGGTCAAGTATGCAATTTTTCAAAAATAGCTTTAATGCTACAAACGAAACCCACAAACACCACTAGCTTGAAGTTGAGGTAGTTCATAACAGTGATAATATAATCAAGGGCACCCATCTTACAGATTGTAAGTGGGGGACGAGATCATAATATATGTTTATGTCAACAGGAACGGATATAGTCTGTGTATAAATTTGTAACCACTGGCATATTTTAAAACATGAAACCTCATTGATTACGAAACTTACCAAACTGCTAATACATTTTATTAAAAACAAAACTAAATACATTGTGTAACATCTGTTAAGGGGTGCTTAGGCCTCACCCTGCCCCCCTTATGGGTGCCGTTGAATACAGTAAAACTGTGTTAATAAGTTTTCTCTTAATTGATTTGCCTGCTAAATAAATTAAAGAACTATAACTTTCATCTACTGCTGAATGTGCAATTTCCACATTTATGAAGTTTTTTTTAATAGCTACACTTATTGTTTTACAATTTCCATTAACTTATTAACAGGGTTCTGTTGTATTTGTCATATGTATCTTCATGTATAAAATTAGGCTTTAATTGTACATTTTTTGATGATAAGTGTTCCTAACTTGAAATTTGTTTACATGGGCCAGCTCTGAAATGGTGCAACTCGATTGGAAGAAATTGTCTGCAATTTCTCCAGAAGATTTAACTGAAGAAGAAAAGGATGATTTTTATGATACGTTAATATGGTACAAACCAGAAGCAGATGTTGGTGCACAAAAGCTTCTTTTATTATTTAGTGTGGTGCAAGAGCTTTTGAAGTACAAAGGGAATCAGGTAAAGGTGACTTACAGAAGTTCTAAATTGTGGTTTTACTTAGCAAGCGTCATGTTAAATAATTCTGTTTATCATAAGGAATTCACTCCTGCAAAAAAAATGGTCTTTTAGTTTCCATGTGTGTGTGCGTGCGCGCGTTTGTGCATTTTTGTGTTTGTGTTGTGTGTGTGTGCATGTGTGCGTGTGTGCGCATGCGGGTGCGGATACAGTGGGGAGCCTGACCCCCCTTCCCCCTATTTGCCCTTTTATGTATAGTTTATCCAGAAAATATTTCAGATTTTTATAGTGGTGTATTCAATTTTTTGTTTAGGATATGTCTTAAACATCACCATTTTGCACCTAAAATACTAAACTTTTCTGGGGGAGAACCCCCCAGTCTCTCCTTCTTTGACTTGATTATGGACATTGCTACTTTTTAAGGTTCTCTTCCCCCCCCCTCCCCCCACAAAACCTAAAGCTGGATCCTCCCTTGCATCTATAGCATATATAATAAACTTGCCCAATTTTTTTGTGTAAAACTACGTGCTCACTCACTCCTTTTCTCTCTCTCTTTCTCTCTCTCTCTTTCTCTCTCTCTCTCTCTCTCTCTCACTTATTGATTGTAAACCTGTCAAATATTTTTGTATAAAACTGTACTGAGAAAAAAAAAATATTTTTTTGTAAACTTGCCCAATAATTTTATACAAAACTATACTGAAAAATTATTCAGTGGTAGCAATTAACTCAACTGATATTTAGATATTGGTTATAAACTGAAACTTTTTATTGACATATGCCATTGTGACTCTTCTTAATATTTAAATTTTTTTTTGCAAACAATGCTTCAATTAGAAGGCGCACCCAAACCATGAGAGATACAATGCTGTAAAATATTTTTTGCACCTCTTCCATCCTTCCTCTTTCGGAACCGCCTAGAACAGCCTCCTCCCACTTAACCCCTGGTAGGAAATAGGGTTACGAAGAGGGTACATTTTCGACTTTTTTGAACATTGCCAATGTGGCAATAGAATAGGAACTGTTTGAGGTATCATCTTGTAATTTGGTACAATTACTTGACTTTTTTGTACCTTGAAACTAATTTTCCAAAATTTTGAAATTTTTAAGTGGTAGGCCTACATATTTTTTCAGGGTGTTCACAAATGTTTTATATTTAAAAATCCATTCGGTATTTGGGTTTGTTAGACACAGCGTTGAAAGTTTAGCGATAAAAAAAAATTGTACAAAAAATATTTTCGCTATTTTTTAAAGGGGGTCAAACTTAAGAGGCCTACAATTTTTGAACTGTTCGGCCTACGGAGCTGCGCTTTTAACTGTAAACTACTGTAGCTAGAGCCACTATTTTATGGTGAAAAGATTTTTTCAACATTTGGTTTCAATTTGTTGTGTGCACATCTGTAGCTCTTCTACATCATCTGTGATTGGATGATTGTACTCTCGCTTGCCTTGGTAAATTATAGACGTACAGACTCACAATAATCTTATTCTGATTGGTGCAGTCAAATGAGAAACGCGTCTAAACAAAGCCACATTGCCAGTAACCATGAAGCAAAATTGCTGATGTGCACATGAGACACTGAAATAGAGTGGTGCAAAAATCTTTTCGCTACAAATTCGTGGCCCTACATTTGTATTCGTACTTAGCCATTTTTGATTGAATTTGAAAACAATTTTCAACTCAAAACACTTCCTTAATGTGTTCAAGAACTTAATTTTTTTCTATGTACCTTTTTTTACATAAGTGTAATAATTTTTGTTAAGATATCTCAACAAATTAAAAGTTATGAATTTTTAAACCTTTTTTTAAGGGGTTGTCCAATCGTTAATGCATCTAATTTTGGAACCATTGGCCTTACAAAGCTGTGTTTTGTATGGTGGATTATTCTAATGCATTCCTAACAAAGTGTAGCCCTTTTTATTTATTTATTTATTTATTAGGTAATAAAAGCAGACTTGAGGCATGCTAACCCTCACATTGCGTTAGGGTGTAGTGCCGCAGGCCTGAGGTTTGTTAACCCTCATTACGTTAGAATTAAGAGATTCAGGCCTAATAAAGGTGTACGACATTCTACCCCTTTCTTACTGATCGTGGTAGGTCCAGGATTAAAAACTGAACATTACCATATAGCCTTCTCTAAAACCAGTTCCAATTAGCACGCGAGTCTTACTCATGGCCGAAGGTCCTCCCACTGAGGGCTGTAGGCTCTTGCACCATGGGCCACATACCCATTTAACTTACCCTCACAATGCTTTTACCCTTGCGATTTTTCATGGGAGTCTCGCGGGCCTAGTACCTGGTAATTAAATACTTAAATGTTGACATGTCACAGAAAAAGCCATAGTTAAAAAAAATGCAAAAATTAAAAGCCAATATTGTCAACAAACACATAAGTTGTACACCTACGGAAAAGGATATTGTCGCATGTCATTGCTCATGTTTTGCTGATCAAACTGGTGTTGAATGACAAAGTACAAAAAAAAACTGGAAAAATTTTTCTGGGATAGTTTTTTTAATTAATTAATTTTTATTTTTATTATTGTTGTTCTAGTTGTCGTCGTCGTCTTCGTCGTACACAAGTTTGATCAGCGAAACATGAGCAATGGCGTATGTCCACAAACCAATAAATTCTAATTTGAATGTATATTATATGTTTATTGAACACAGCAAATGCTAGATTTTGGTTTTTTGTTTTGTTGTGGGGTTTTCTGAGAGACTGCAACATTCACTCACAATAGTGTACATCCATAAAAACTGTTAATTTTATAATTCACACCCATGTAAAGAATTGTCCGAAGGTCTCTACAGCAGTTATTTCAAACTGTCATATCATTATATCATTACATACTTTCAGATCAGATCATAATGTAACCTTTTGTAATGGAATACATACAATGTTTTGTAGTCGACGTAAAAGAAATTATGTGGAAAAAAATTGTTACTGTAAAGATTGTTCTTGGTTTAAAAATGCTTTATGTCTTTGATTATTTGGATGTTTTAACTGTTAAAATATTTTCTGTTTATATGTTTACACCACTTAACAGAACAAAACTACAAAATTTTGTAACCCTTCTTTGTACTAGGACTTACATAGTAAGTTTTTAGAAACTAATTAAAATAATATTATAAATACTGTAGTCTAAGATGAATTTATTTTTCAGGTTGAATCTCTAATAGCTGAGCTTGATGACTTGGCAACACAACATGGCAAAGATGAAGCAGAAACTCACCGTGCCCTTCTTGAGGAAATACAGGACCTACAAACTCAGATGGTCAGATATCAGGCCACCAGAATGCAATACACTGACATTGGTAAGGTTTTTGTAAACTCGGTCTAATACATTACACAAATCAAGTACTGGTTGTAATTAAAATACTGTAATTAATAAATAAAAATTTCCACATCCACTGTAAATATGTCTTCTTATTTAATTTTTTTTGGGTTGGTCATTTCTTGTTGCACTTTGATATCCACTTGATAACAACAATTAAGGCATATAAGTTTCTGAGATGAGGCAATTTCTTGTCAGTAAATTTGCTATGGAAGAAATAGTGACTTCATAGACCATATGTGAAAGTGGTTAACATTATCAACTCTCTTGTTCAAGTAAAGGATTTGTAACAAATTTACGGAGTGGTTCTGTTGTGTCAAGTGTGTAGGCTACTGTCTGTTTCGATTAGACCATCAAATTTAAAACTAAGAAATTGATACTGGAGTCTTTCTAAATATCATTGGGAGAATATTTTTTCTAGTAGGGAAAAACAATGTCATATAACTCAAAAAAGTAAGTTTTACATAAATTATTGATTGTTTATCTTTTTTTCAGGAGAAATGTTCTGCTCAGTATTTTGAAACTGTATAAACCTAAACGCTAGTGTTACACATTGTAATTTTTCAGTTGATAATTTTTATAGTGTGTATGATGAAAAGTAGCAGGTGGTTGAAAAGTCATTGCAGAGATTAATTTTGATGAAGTGTAAAGTAACATAACAGACAGAAGGACAAGTACTTACAGTTGATACGTGTAAATAGGTACACACACTCACGATGGGACGACGCACATATGTTGCACGGATGTGTGTCGTCACTTCGTGTGTGTGTACCTATTTACAAGTGTCAACTGTAAGTACTTGTACTTCTGTCTGTTATGTTACTTTGTTAGCAAAGCGGCCTATTTCCCGCCATTCTTTTGATAAAGTGTGTGTCGTAATGAGGTTTGTGAATCAGATTTTTTACTTAAAATTTTATATCTTTGTAACTGGGCATGTTATGAATTATGAATGATGATTCTGACATGTCCTTTTTCAAGCTGGTAACATGGACATGGAAGAACTTAGACAGGCACTTATGCAAGCACAGATTCATAATGAGGAGCTGGTGTCTGAGATGAAGGCATTGGAGAAGGAGTTATCATCTGAAAAACAAGAAGTAGAGAAGGTTAGTTCGCATATGCAATTTCAGTACGGTACAAATGAAGTACCAGTTTTTTGTGTTTGTCCTCATGCATTTGTGTGTACGTGAGCATGTTCACATGCATTTGTGTAAAACATTGATTGTCATTGTTTTTTTGTAAACCATGATTTTCAAGTATTATAGAAGCAGCTCGTATCTTAATTTCTAGTTGAATAGTGCATTCACAAGTTGTGAAAATTGTGGTAATAAAAAAACAGTTAGCAGTACCTAAACATTATAGCAAGTAAATTTTTCAGAATTATGGAATGTTTGATATTAATTTCATTACAGTATTTATCAAAACAATACTTCAAATGAATAAATTATTTAACAGAGAAAAAAAATTATTTTTAGTAATACTAATGTAGATTTTTTTTTTTTGGCATGAAAATACTCATTTGTTCTCTATATTGATTGAAGATTTGTCTGTCATGTTTCTCAACTGTTTGATATTGAGGTGAAAATTTACAATATGCTTTGTTTATGATATATTTTTGCTAGTTGCATGTAACCTACAGTGAAGACTACCAGCATTATTTTTTACCATGAAAATTAAATGTGTGTTATGTGCAGTTTTATTCATACAATTCCTAGCAATATATTTGATAATTTTTATTTACGGGGTATACTTTGTGTCTGTGCATGCGTGCACTTAAGTTACGTTTTCTCTGATCGTGCAAAGTTTACAACAAGGTAAGACTTTACATCTTGTTGACAATAAGGTCAGTAGAGATGGTGACATACAACCTGATACAGTGATAGGATCTGGGATAGGAAGTGCCCATGGCCTTTGTTAAGGACCCATTATAGCATTTGCCTAGAGAGATTTTGGGAAATAATGGAAAACCAAATTTTTGGCCCTAGCCAAAAATTAAACCTGGGTTCTCCCAAATGTGGGTCCATGTTACCATTGCATCTTTACAAGTTGATTGTACTGTATTTTTAATCACTGATTTTGAATGTTGCCTTCACTTTCCATCTTGCTGCTTGCTGTGGTTTGTCAACAGAGTTGGTGTGTTACCTTTTAAGATGTCACGTAATGACAAATGCAGAAAGTAATCTGTGTTAAAAAATTCATTACTATCACAATTATTTTTATTATTTTGAAAACCTCACATATATGCAAGAATTAATGTTCTTTTTGTATTAACGGTGACTCTTCGCTTTTTGAAACTAGAGCATTTCATAATGTTTGCAGTATGCTAGCCAAGTGGTGGCTCTGGAGCAAGAGAAGGTGGAGCTGCGCCGTGAATTGTCTGCCGTTCAGAATGAGATCAGTGAGCAGTTTGAATCAACGTTACGGCAGGGTTCACCTGAACTTACTGCAGAGCAGCACCGTGAACTGATTGAGTCAATACGCCAGAAGAACAAGCACATTTCTCAACTTTTGAATGATTTAGAGGTGAGTTTATACATATTTGTTTACTTGATTCATTTTGTTGTTTTGAAATAGATTCACATACTGTATTTCCAAAAACGTACTAATAGAGTGTTCTCTTTGGGCCCATTAAAATTGCTTGTATTTAAGCGAGTGTTTTTGTATAATTATCTACAGCAGGTGATAATATATTACCAAGATTTTTATTGGACCTACATTTTAGAAGTCACAAATTGTAATCAGTAGTATTTATTTTAGAATTAATTGTCAAATGTTTAATGTAATACAATATTGTTACAGGTAAAAAACAGGGACTAAAAATAAGTACGTATAAATAAAAACAATGTTTACAGGCAGAATAAAATAGGGAAATATGTTTTTAATTCCTTTTGCATGAGGGGACGTTACACTATTTTCTTTAGCTTATGAGAGACACAGTCATAATATCTTGTAGAATATCAGTCTAGCACTGTAACAAGGGGGAAAGATTGCTAAAAGTAGAATGGGGATTTATTCAGGGACTCAGGGTGGCCACCCAACTGGAAAACCTGGAATTATAAGGGAAATTGTGGTCACCTGGAAATATCGGGGAAATGTCAAGTAATTTTTGGTTCATCTGAGGCATTTCAGGGAATTTTCTACCGCAAAAGTCACAGGAAGGAATATAATGTCATTTTGAGAGCATTATAACATTTTTATTGAAAAAATTACCGTTAAGTAGGTGTGATTATACTCCTTTGTCAAGTTCGTAGTTATTTTTGATGAATGTTTTGTCAAGTTCACTGACAATAGTGTCAGAAAGGACTTCAAATATTTATCTTGATTGGAAAATGTGTTTTTATCAGTGTATTAGCACTGTAAAGTATTGTTATACCAGCATATGGTTCTATAAATTACTTTTTAACGATTTAGGAACATATTTTCAAACAAACAAAAATTACTCAACTTCGTGGCTTTAAATGCTTTACAAAAATTATATTTCGTTGTGGCTTTAAATGCATTCAAAAAATAATACTGTGTTAATTTTCATTGCAGTTTAAAGACTTTAATGACAAAAATATTAAGTGAAATAATTTCTCTTTCGACACAACTTGGGTTATTCAAACTGTATGACTTTATTCTTGGTCATGTTACTGTATTATTATCTCAAGAAACAAACTTCATTATTTCCATTCTGACAATTTTCCAGCAATTCCACAAACTTAAAACATTCTTCTAGTTTCATTGGTGGAATTTTCTCTACCAATGACCTCACTTTGACGGAACAAGTCCGTAAATTACATGTGAACCAAATTAAAACGGAACTGTCAGTTGGCTCTCAGATAGAATCTACTACTGAATAGAGCAGAAACAAAGCTATTGGTGGTTCACAATAAAATGAGCACTTTTGAAGACCATCTTGCCTAGAATAATAATTTCAAAATATGTATTATTAAATTTGACCTTAGATGTTAACTTTGAGTATGGCACAATCTGTACACTTTTATTGTTAGTTAGGTATCTTTGTTTATACAGTAGAACCCTGTTTTAATGTTCCCACTTATTAAGTTTTTTTTATAATAAAGTTGCTTTAATTTGATCCCTAAAATGGTTTTATAATAGGAACTTACCCTCTTATAATGTTTTAAACCAATTGAATTAAATAACAGAAGATTGAAGTACTCATCGGCTGGTACTTCTTGATAGTTTCACAGATATAAAAGGACGAACACATAGTTGCGTATAGCCCAGCTTCATCGGGCGGCGAGTTCAGGCTGTTGCATGCTCACGAAAGGAACTGTATTAACATCGGATGCAACATCCACGAAAAAACACTACATGCGATTGCGATTTTCAAAACAAAAGGCTTCACGCCGACGATACAGTCACTTACCGCCATTTTCGATACATCACTGATCTTCAGCCTGATGACTAGCGCTCTCTATGCAGTGTTGCCACAGGAGCGCCAACTGGTACATTGGCAGGAGCGGGAGATTCAAATATACTCCCACTGAAGGGTGAACTGTCCATAACTGTCTCTTACAACTATATGTTTATGACACGATATTTACAACACACTATTTAC
>PNEQ01002730.1:32230-64042 GCA_003012365.1 Medauroidea extradentata | reverse complement strand
TTCGATACATCACTGATCTTCAGCCTGATGACTAGCGCTCTCTATGCAGTGTTGCCACAGGAGCGCCAACTGGTACATTGGCAGGAGCGGGAGATTCAAATATACTCCCACTGAAGGGTGAACTGTCCATAACTGTCTCTTACAACTATATGTTTATGACACGATATTTACAACACACTATTTACAAGTTCAAACACAGGCACACTGTGTAATGGTGGCGGTAGAAGATTGGTTGGTTACCCTAGCGGCCAGGGAGCGATCTAGGGTGTGGCGGGAAAATTCAAAAGGAAGAGATGGGCGGGAGGAGGGGTTATTCAGTTACAGTACCTCAACCTACTGTCATTTTATTCAATTGGTTTAACTTATACTGTTTTTCCATTTATAAAGTAGAAATTTCTTTGGGGACCTTCAGAAATGTTATAACAGTTTTCTACTGTATTAAAAAGTGTGTGGAAACTATAAATAATCTGAAAAGAAAAAGTAACAAGGGTTTCAAAAATGCGGATGGTTTATAGGGCTCCTGCCCTTTGATTTCTTCACCTCTGTCGAACCAAAATTAGGTACATCTTGACGCATATGTTACTTAATCGCAGAAGACGTTAGACATGCTGCAGTGAAATTCCCAGCTTATATCAGCTATGCTGCTTCATTGTCAGTGATTACCCGTGATCTCTGAATGACCATCATGAATTCTGGTCTGAGCCATTATCATGGTAGCCAAACATTAGTAACTTTCTATCCAGCCTCACACATAGCCTGACATGCTGCCCATGTTTTGTTCTGTTGGCAGGAATTTGGTTTAATTTTAATAAAAAATTCCTTATGAACAGCATGAAGTTCACTTTTTTTGTAGTTGTTGAATAAAATCAGAGGTGTTTTTTTGTATTGTCAGAATATTGATTCAAGCTAGTTTTTTACTTTGAGATGGTAGATATTAAGTTGTTAACATTCTGTAGCCATCACTTGTCAAAGATTTCTAGAGGATACACTTTTTTATGGTTTTTTCCACATAATGGTTTGTTCAGTTTGGAATCATGTTATTGAAATGGGTTGTCTCGAGTACAATACAGTAAAACCTCTCTATATGGACCCCTCATGGTTCCACAGAATAGAGTCTTAATATAGGGGCGGTTTTTGTAAAGAGGTTTAAATGTACAGTAAACCCCTATTTTAAAAACCCAAGGTTCGTGAGGAAAGGGTTGTTATAGAGAGGTGGTTGTTATAAAAGGGGTTGTTATAAAGAGGTTTTACTGTATGTTTGTTGTTTGCAGAAAGTAGAACAGGAAAATGGGATACTGCGAGAGAAAGTGATCAGCTTACGGGACGAACTGTCAGAAGCTACAAAGCAGATGACGGAAGTAGCAGGAGAATTAGCCAGTCTGAAGCTTACATGCCAGGAACAGGAAGGTATCTGCCAGCCATTGAACTTTTCAAAAATTAAAAATTGTATCAATTTATTGCATGACATCTTAAGGAAGTGAAAGTCTTCAAGTGTACAGACTTAATAAGGGAGATAAGGTTAAAGGAACCTGGAAGGATTTGTGGTTCCAACTTCCGTCTTTCTAGCATATACAGTAAACCCCCGATCTAACGACATCGGATCTAATGAAATCGTCGATCTAACTAACAACATAATTTCCAGGAGCCGTGGAAAAATTATGTATTTCAAAAATTTATCAAAGCTAAGCAAAGTGAAATAGATTGCGGTAAAACGTTAATTAAAAATAATTATGCCTACATTAAACAATAACATAATGCAGTTATCATAAATTAGTAATATGCAGCTGTGGAACAAAAAAACTGTTTAAAAATGCTAAAAACTTCGGCTGGAATATAGTTGAAGCGAGCGCCGGGTGCGTAGGCTGCCCGCGCAACACCGACATATGTGAGACGTGGTGAATAACGCTGCCTTATCTTCTAATGCTCCCCCTCACTTCTCCATGCTCCCTCCTGCCTGAACTTCCCTCTCACACTCCTCCATGTGTCCTTATCTCAGCTATGCAGTTCGATACGCGACGTGGCATAGCAATGGTAATTTACAACCCTTTTTGAGGAACCGTAAAAATTCAGGTAGAAAAATTGAAAATTTAAGGAGATTTGTCTGTGTTGCAATTTCCTTTGTGAGTGCTGTGCTGTAAGAAACACACCGCTAAACTTAGATACAATCCCTCCTGACTGTCCACGACAGCCAATAAACATTCGCACCCCCCCTGCCCCACGAACAAGCCAGATTGTGCTTGCGTGTGCGTGCATGAACTGCCGACTGTCTGATAGTCAGGTGCAACTAGCATCCTGTCTTGTCGCAAAGCAGAGTCACGTGTTTGTTTTTTCTCTCCCACTCGGCGACTCTCTCCCATGTTTCCGTGTCTTGTGACAGCTCAGGGGGTTGGGGGTTGAAGAGACAACACAGTTTTTTTTTTCACCCTCATTACAGCACGGCAAATAAAAAGGACCAGCATTGCACTCGCTATGACTCAGTCCGTAAAAGAAAAAAAATCCAGAGCTATCTAATCTTTTTTTTCTCTAGCTGCAGAATTGAGCTCGGCTTGACCTTGACAACTTCTGACGTATTATTGATCACTCGTCATGTGGCTATGAAAGCGCTGCGGCGTAAAAACGGCCTACGACGCAAACACAACAGTCCTGTCGCAGTGTGCGGCATGTGGACTGATAAGGTTTTGTTTTATTCTCGCTCGACAGTGGAGCAATAAGAGTGACCGCAGCCAGCGCACCGAGAGCCATTTCATCTCTATTTGCAGTACAGAGCATTAAACTGGTGCGTTGTGCATAGTTTCGTGATTTTTCCAATAGGCCTACAACTTTTAGAGACGAGTAATGCAGTCGTCGTTTTATGCGTGACAGCACCTTGAAAGGTGCGTTTTTTGCTCTTTTGAGTGGCTCTAAATTTGCGTTCATAATAGGCATTCAAGTTTTTAAAAAATATAGAATTTTTTTTTAAAAGTGCTTGTTCTTTAATACGCACTTTCATTAGTATCGCGTAAATGCTTATAATTACGACAAGCTGTAACAGTTCTTGTGCAATAAAAAAAAGACTCAATGGCTGTACTGAAAGGTATTAAAATTGTTACCGTATACATTTACGTAAATAGGTAATATGAGTTGTTCTGTTGTGGTCTGAATGTGCTTCACGCGAGACAAGCAGGATGAATCACGTGCGCACGAGCTGCCCGGAGGCACGCCAAGACCAGCAGCCTGGCCACTCCCTTCCCCCATCCTACACAAACAAGACAGAGCGTGTTGCTCTGTCACGAACTTCATGGAGAGGGATTGTGGAGTACCATTTTATTAGGAAGACACCTTTTCATCTTACTAAAATATAATTTCAGTGAAAACTTTTGTTAAGTCGGTAATTGTTCTACATAAATTTTAGAAAAAAAAACAGACTCTTAAATTTGGGAGGGGGGGGGAGTCAAATTTAGTTACCTCGGGACTAACAACATCGGTGATCTAACGACACAAATTCCTGGCACCGTGCGACGTCATTAGATCAAGGGTTTACAGTAGGTGCATCATTTGTGCAGTGACACATGACCCTGTGTACAAAGTACAGCGAACCGTTGTTTTATCGGACTAATTGGGTGGGAGGTGTGGTCCGTTAAATCAGAATATCAGGTAAATGGCGAAGTACCAAAATCTGTTCACGGAACTAGACAACAAGCCGATAGTAGATATAGCAGTGTGACACGCATGGCAACGCAGCTTGTTTATTGCTGTCAAAAACGCTGGAAGTGGGCTAAGAGGAAGGTTTGTGATGACTGGCGGGAGTAGAAAGATGAGCATGCGCCTTTGTCTGCTCATTTCGATAACCAAGGGTGTTGGGCAGGGGAAGAGTAGAAGGAGAGGGATAGAAGGATAAATAGGTTTGCTACCAGCTTGGTTTCATGTTATGTTATTGTGGTAACATGTGACACGTGGACTTGAGCTACTGTTTTGTATTTCACAGTAAAGGGATAATTTACTAAATATATAACAAAAATAAAAAATTTATAGGTAAACTACTGTACCACTGTTTACATCCTGACGCAGCATCATATATCGTGTCTGTGAGATAATAATCTAGCCGCCATCCTTGACTCTTTCTGAAGGGGAATGGACGGAAATGTTGAGTGTGAGAAAGGCATGTGTCGTGCTAGTTTATTCACAGCAGATTTTATCTCTTACGCGTTCTCGCATATTTACACCACACAAGTGTTGTTGAACATACCACATAAACACTGCCTCATCATGCGAAGATGCAGTAGCAGATTTAATGTGTTTCCTGGGTCCAACAGCCCACTTTCTTTTTTACCTTTTGGTTCATCATCATATTTCAACACACAACTTTTCAATGTGTCTTTTGCTTTACGAATGTCCGACATAGTTTGTTTCTTGACACCATAATTAGCACATATCTTTGCTGCTGAAACACCTGCATCTAACTTTTCTGTAAGTTAAATTTTTTGGCTTAATGTCAAAGTTACTCTCTCTCTATTTTCTGTCCTGTTGCAGATGCCATTTCATTAAAGAAAAACATACTATATTTAACTGTCTTGTACAGCAACTGCGTAAAAAATTCAAGTAGACACGACAGTCATTCATGTTCGGTGAGACAGATGAGCGACTAGCTCTGTTTACAGTCTTACGCATCTATCTGTGCACGTACCTGATGTCACTCACGAAAGCACAATAACCAGGTAGGTCTTGCACTGTTGCTCTTACAGTTCTGTAAAAAGTTCAGGTAGACAATCATTTTTTCCTGAACACGGCTCATACCTCGATGCGTGACTAAAACTAGCTCTGCCTATCACCTTGCACAGCTATCCATGCGCACGCCATATGTCACTCATCAAAGCACAACTAGATACGTCTTGTGCTTCATGTGACAAGTAGACCAGACGGTGGAATAATTTTGTATTGCCAGTTTTTTTCCGTTAAATATGAAGGCCGCTGAATATAGGTCCGGTAAAACGAGGGTTTACTGTAATACATTAGGTATGTGTAGAAATGCCAAGCTTTCGTATTAAAGTTGCAGTTGTGAGTTATGTTGAGTGGGGCAAGGAAACATCCTCTCTTCTCATTTCCATTCAACAACATTTTGTGTCTGGCTTATCTTAACAGTGAAGATTTTTGTTCTTTAAGGTCAGCATTGACAGAGAGTGCCATTCTGAATATTTACCATTTCACTCACAATTACTGTATTGTCCTAAATATATTGACTCATAACTTGTATAACACTTTGATATTAGTCGTCATCTTCAAGGTGTCATTAGTTATATCAGTTTAAAAACTTTGATGCTTAAGGAGACAGATTTACTTACTGCATGAATGGAAATGAAGTGAGCGTACTACATATGTTGCTGTTTATTTCATTGGACGATGAGAAGATATTTAACTTGCAAAATCATGTTTCACATTTCTCTTGCTTGGTTATGCAATAATACGTACGTCTTTAAGATATGATGGTTTTGTGTTTGAAGAGAAACTTGCTCAGAGTGGAGCTGAAGTAGCAGCTCTCAGGACACAAGTGAAGGAGCTGGTGGATCAGAAGCTACATAGAGATGCTCAGCTAGACCACTTCAGTGAAGCGCTTGATGCAAGAGTACAAGAATGGAAGGTATAGAATCATTAATTTCAGTAGCACTGCTGCATGCAGATAATGTTGATGCGGAGAAATGTGTTCGTCCTATGTTTGTGTGTTTCTATCTGCGAGTACCATCCTGTGAGTACTTGTGCACAACTCTTTCTGTTTTAATTGTAATTAAAAGTAAACATTGTTTTTGTACTTTCAAGTTTCGCCGTAAAAGCCTCCAAAAGATGCCACAGTTTGTGAATAGAAAATTGCTGTTGGTTTCTCCATAGATCTGTCTAATGGACCAAAATACACATTGCCCTGGTTGGCAAAAGGTTTCATCTTGCAGCTGCTAGCCAATATTCAGTGTAGATAGTGACTGCTGAGCATGTAAGGAAATACAGGCACACTGTTGCAGCTAGATTTGAACCAATACTTGTTCTGATTTATTGAAACCGGCCAATGAAGCGTTGATTGGAAGTTTTGACTATTCAAGAAAAAATTATCATTTTGGTATTAACAACAAAGTGCAGCATCTTTACGTTACCTAATCACCTGTAATGTCTGTATCACAATGATTATACATGTTTTTGCCCCATTTTGTATACAACCTGAGACTGCCAAATTTTTTAAGTATGAATCACAGTAGAGTAGTTTCCATTGTACTGTTAATATGAGCAAACAAAGTTTCAGTATTGTGATTTGCTGTGTTTAAAAATTTTGTAGTGAAACCTGTTATTGGAAATATTGGCAACAATGCAACAGTCTTATTTAAATCTGGTCAAAAGCCATATCATCTCTGCTGTAATTGCAACTACTGTACATATTTATCTATCTACCTACCACCTGCCCTTATGTAAGAACCAAACCTCACATTTTAAACATGTTCTTAAGAATATGTATAATTTTTGTCGCTGTAAAGTTATAATTTAATTGCCTATTTCAACATGATTAAATAAAATTAAATGTGGACTTGAATTAAAAATGTAGACGTCTTCAGAATGAAATGATGCCCCAGAGGTATAAATAGGACTGAGAACTGCTTACGACTGGTTGAGAGATACAGTGGAGATGGCGAAAGCTCGCTGCGGGGCAGGCAAGTGCTCCACTGCAGCATTTACTGTACTCTGTTGATGGCTATCTGCAATTAAAGAAACGCTATCTTGGTCTTGGTAGCCGTGCTGTCATATGCCGCACTGTGGGTCAATCAGACTAGGTGAGTAATAGCTGAAGGAAAATTATCTAGGTGCTTGCTCAGCAGCCTGACACAATTCAATGCAGTCAAGCATGCTGAAGTTCTGTATGTCCCGCTGGACTGGCACAAGCTGACCGCACTGCATTGGGCTTTGCTGATGGAAATACTGGTGATGCTTACTGCTAACAAGATACATTCTGATGGTAAAGGATTTGTACGTACACTTCTGTTCTAAAATATCCTACTTAAATTTCTATTATAATAAATACTTCCAGCAGTCAGTAATGTCCTACAACCCAACTTTTCCAGGCCGTTGTTTATCCTGGAAAAGGAACTGTCAGGAGTCCCTTAGAAGGAAAGCCCTTTGAGGCCCAGTTCCTCAAAAATTCACTGCTGTGAACTGTTAAACATTTGCATGTATGATAAAGTGATCGTTCACATTCAGTGTATACGAGAAAGATAATGAAAATTAGAACTGCTCTATCTCACACCAACTACAAACAAGTCCTTGTATACTAGCCATAGCAATGAAATCTTGTTGCAAAATATTTGAAGGAAACTCGAAATTTTATTCTTAATATTGAAAATACTTTATACTGAGCAGGTATTTAATGAAAGACCTGCTGTAGGGGAATAAATAGATGTACTTCATAATAATAAGTATTTTAATTTGAAGTTATTTATAATGAGATTTCACTGTAGTATACTCTGAGGCCATTCACATGTCACAAATTTGCTAAAAGTCTTAAGTGAACATGCATGTGTTCACCTTTTTGTACAAGAAAGATTTACAGTACACATTTTCTGTACTTCAGTTTCTGTACTGCCATGGGGTTATCAGTTTTTTTCTATGTGTCTTTTGTTTTAGTGTATGTATGAACATTTTTGGTTTAACAAGTCATAGATAAAAACGTAATAGATTTTCTGAAATTGTTGCAGTCTCAATAACTTCATTATTTTGTGAGAAGTAGCTGAGAAGAAAAAAGTTTTTTACATACTTATTGTGTAAGTGACTAGGTACTTTGGTCACTAAAGTATCAAAAACCATTATGAAATGGTTTATGGAAAAGTAATGAACTGTTAAACTATGCAAGGTCAATATGAACTTAAAACAATCACTTGATTCCCTGATTCATAAGGGAAACCAAAATTCAAGCCGAGAAGTTCAGTCGCCCTTCTGGGCCCTGTCTATCCTGGAACTCTGGCAAGGAGAGGAGTTTACGTGTTAAATTATGTTTGGTGTTGTGTGGTCACCTTTCAGAATATAGCTTTTGGTTAGAATCCATTTTCTACTTTGAGAAGAGGAAAATGTTTATTGGCAGAGGAATAAAAATGTGGGGAAAGAAACATTTTAAATATTTTTTGAGTATAATTTTTTTTTTGCATGAAAATATTTTCTCACAATTTTAAAGGTGTTGACAAAATAGCCTAAAGATCTTAGAGCAATGGGGGTGCACCGAGGTGAGCAATAAAGTCAGTGCTGGCATATTTGTAGGTTCAACAGGTATTACGCCACATCCAATTTAACTTGTAAATCTCTGTGTTTGCTCTGCCCGCAGCTATGAGGTAGGTGGTGACCTTAAGACTCTCATTTGACTTTGTTGGACCCTCCTGTTTTGGAGTTTTTTCTGGCTGTTCTAGAAATCAGTGTACCTTGAGGAAACATTTACTTTAAGACCATACTTTTTACATTATAATGCCGTTGTAAAAATTCTAGGTTTCCCCCAACTATCATCCTCTTTGGATTTATTAGGGAACATAGTTTTTCGGTGCCAAGATTCTGAATCAATCCAAGTCCTGTAGAACTGTGTGGTAGCACTTAATCAGGTGGATGATTTTACTGTAATCATCATAGCTGTGTGTTTTGAAGGATTTAAAAGTTGAAGTATGTGTATGAATTTTTTTCAGAGGGTGCTTGAGGAGAAAGATGCAATGATAGAAGAGCTCCAGTCTCGCCTGTCTTTAATTGCTGCTCAGGCTCCAAATGTTCAAGTCGATGCTGAACGCAGTCGTGTGGCCTTACTGATGCAGGTATGGGAAGAAGCCATAATTGTGATGGAAATATATTTTACCTACTCAAGGAACATTATTTTTATGTTGTGAAGTTTCATATTTTTTGTGAAAATGTGCAGATTTGTTTCCTGCAATTTGGTAACAAATTTGATATTTCAAATGACCCCTGAAAAAAACTGCAGAATTTGGGGTGTAGTTACTGTATTTGCTGGCGTAAAGGATGACCCCGCACGTAAGACGAGTCATGGTTTTTAAGGTACAAAATCTTGAGAAAAAAAAGTAAATTATTACTTTTGAAATTCCTGGCAGAAAATTATTTTCTTCCTTTGCCAGAAACATAAATATTTAGTTGAAAATATTTTCAATGCATTTATGACTGGTATATAAACATCGCAGGGGACGCTCGAACCAATAACATTGGCTACTGCTGCCCTCAAGGGCTCCCAAGAGCCAAGGAAATGCACAGTGGCCGGTACACATGGCCGGTGACATCATCAGTTGCCGGCAGCTGTACTCTACTTGGCAACGCCAGATTAAGGCCCGCTGTGCACTAAATGGTAATGCTGGGTTGCAGCAGCTGCTTTCAAGGTCATTGCATCCCTGTGTGTCACCTGCCAGCCAAGCACTATACACGCAACTGTGTGGTATTGTATCTAGACCCTCATTTTCTCAGCCCAAGAGTTGCATGCTGGCGAGACAAAGGATCTAGGTGCGCGCTCCAGTTGTATTATTTGTTAGCGAAGCGGTGCACGCTTCGCTGCGAGGCAAAAGTAGCATATGTCACGAATATAATGCTCATTAAAATTTTATACTCTAAATTTTATCAAAAATGGGGTACTTATTATGATTTGTGATGGAAAACGCAGTACTTGTAACAACATACAACTCCACATCTTAGAGCTTAGCTTCCAAACAATTTTCGGTTACCAAACATTTTCACACCTTCATATAAGATGAGTAGCAATTTTGAAGGTCAAAAGTATGTATAAATTGTTGTATTATATGCCAGCAAATACAATATAAGTTTTCTGAGAATTTTGTCATATTTTCTTTAAAAATGAAGTTTCACGCGAATTCAGGTGTGTTGGTGGATGTATTGTCACCAATCAATTGTGGCACAATCATTGAAGTGCATATATTTTCCTTTCAGATACTTTGGTTTCATTCAGTTATGGTTTCTCTGTAACTGCATTATCCTAGGCATGCAGTGTAACCTTATTCACCAATTTTTGAAGGTTATAATGCATAGATGGAAGAAAACATTCATTCGACCATGTAACTCGAATACAGTATTTATATTTCTTGTGTTCCACCATGATGGGAAAGACTTGGTAGTAATTTTTGTTAACTTAGAATTACATATTAAGTTAATATTTCGAAAAAGCAGTATTTTCATTGTAATGTGACAGATTATGTTCTGACTGTAAATTAATCTTATTATAAATGTCACAGATTTAGGTTTTATTTAATATAATATTATTTTATGCAATTAGAAGAGTTTAAATTATTTTTAATATGATACACATGTTGAACCTCAATTTAACGAACCCAGGAATGACGAAAACATCTATTTAACAAAAGGATTTTTAGGAACTATCAGGAAATTACCAAAAATTTATGAAATAATTAAGTAACGTTGATAAAATAAAACGTGTGGTGTAAGGGTCTTAAAAATGCATTTACTGCCGCAGTATATTCATTTTTCTCTGTACATAGTGTTAAACCATCGGTCAACAAACAAAAAAAAAATGGTCAATATTCGTTGAAAACTTTGGCCGCGGGAGTCATTTTGACCTAAGCGCGCGTGGCCGAATGAAGACGGGCGAGTGAGCGATGCTGTGTTGCGTAACAAACGCGCACCTAGATCCTCATCCTGGCGGCTCGCGAGTGAACGAGCCTGTAGATACCCAGTTCACACAGCGTGGCAGTGGACAGCACTGGTACTAATACACAGAATGCGCTACAGTGCAGCGATTAATTCTTTTACCGATAGAATGCAGTGGTGTCCAGCGTGGTTATTTTCTGTCACGTCCCGTCATAAAACCAGCATATCTATAAAATGAAATAAGTTTATTTATTATTTATTATTATATATTATTTACGCAGACTTTTTACGACGACTTGATTAACATAAATAGTATTTTTCGCCGATGCTGAAAAACGTTTGAGTGCAAAGTATTTTTTAGCGAGCAGCAACCGGTTTGTTTCATGAACGCGGTAACCCAATAAGTTACAATACCTGCCGCTGCGCGTATTCATTATTTTTCACAAACTTTTACTTCAGTTTTTTTTTTTTTTTTTTTTTTTATTGAAATTTCCCAAATTTTCTTGGAGGAGCAGGAGAGAGATGAAAAGAAAGACGACTCGGCGATTTACTATCAATTCTCAGTCTCGCATGTTGATGCGTGCGAGTGGGCAGCCTAACTCACTGGGCGCACGCTCGACGAGTGTATGTTATTGTGGTGGGCCGTCATACTTTCTTAAAATTACCTCCATTTCCGACGAAACATGCCGAGGATTTAACTTTTTATTTCGTGAAGGAGTGGAGGGGAGAAATAAATATAAAGTTGGATTTAACGAAACATTCATTTAGAGTAAACATTTTTGGGTTCCGAGTTATTTCGTCAAATCGGGGGTTTACTGTAATTTGAATCCTCTATTATATACTTTGAAATTTTCATGATAACAGTAACTAACTCTATGCCGACCACAAATTGTAACTGATTTTAAATGTTTTTCAGTCATAAATATTTATTTATTGATTATTTTTATGGTAATTTTGGTTTCAACAATCATATGTTAATTACTTTTCACGTAATTGCATTGGGATCGAGAGTTGGATTTTGTAGTTCTTGCAGGAGGGTGTGCGACAGAGAATTTGGTAACAGTTTAGAAAGAATGGAGTAATATTTTTCAGCCGTTTTCAAAATAAATACTTCGGGCACATCCTAATTGTAGGATAGCTAAATATGCTACCAAAATAAAGTACAGTATATTCTTTAGTACATCAGGTCAAGTTTAAGAAATGGCCTAGCTGCAGGCATCATACAGTATTTATGTATTATGAATGAACTTCAAAATTGGAAAAGCCTGACGTCACCATTTTAATACAGCTAAGGGCAGAACATAGCATAGTGACGCAGACAAATTTTAACATTCTTGATGGCCTTTGGTTCGAACAATTGTTATTTAAAACTGTTTTTGCCAGTGTTGCTTTAAAATTTACATTATTAAATGGGAAATATAATTATTATTGGTTACGTTTTAACTGGAGTAGGATCTCTGTACTCAGAAGTCAAGAAAAGAAAGATTTCTCAATGAACTAGCCCGACATATAAAGTCAAAGGACATAAAATTTTTTAGGAATAATTTAGCTTATTTAAGCTCAATTAAATTTTCAACAAAATTGTGAATAACTAATTTGTGGTGATAGACTTTAATTTTGTTCAGGCATTTATCACAGATATAAAGATTTTCTCAGTACAGATAAAAGTATATTTAAAATGTTTTATTTGCAGGTTTGAACATCAGTATTAAAATTGTGGAACATATTTTTTAAGTTAACAGTTGTGGACAATAATATTAAATTTCCAAGAATTTCTGTAAGAACTTCTTAGTATTATGTACTCATTTAATTTCTACTGTCAGTACTAAATGCTATTTAGTTTGGAATTGTATTATTGTAAGTTTTCGAGTTTTTATTCTCAATTAATTTTATTATTTTATTTTAATTTGGCAGTTCAAAAATACACAATATTTTTCTGCAACTATTTATGGTATTTCATTTGCGTGTTAATTGTGGCAAGGGTATTGTTCTGTTGAGTGTAGTAGTGATGCTCATAGCTGTGTTCATGAGAGAAGATTCTGTAGCACTCGGAGAGTACCTGTGGTAATGGTCTACTGGTAGCACGGTCTTCGTCCTGTCTGCGCACTACTCAGACACTATATTCTTGGCTTGTCTGTCACACCTCTGTTGTATTTATATTCACCGTAGCCTAGTAGTATCATACACTGGCATAAACCTCATATTTTACTCTACGCTGTAATTTAGTCTACTAAAGCATGTTTTGCGTTCGATAATTAGTTGTGTTGTTCATAAGAACAACATTAATTTATAAATTTTTAGTTTTTTTTCTTCTTCTTCTTCGTCTTCTTCTTCTTCTTCTTCTTCAAAAATGTCTGTCTTTGCAGGCTCTTCAAAAAAGAGAGGACCAGATAGATATGTTAAGGGAGCAACTTGAGAATGCAACAAAGGAAATGGAAAAAAGTGCATCTCTGATAGAAAAACTAAGAGGAACTAGAGCATCTAAGTAAGTAAAAAGAAAAGAAGAAATATTATATTTATGATACTGTACTTTAAGAATTTTGAATGTGTTTTATTTGTTAGTTAAGTGGTTTCCTCACCTTATTAGTGTATCTAGTTTAAAGAAAAAATTATGTGCACCATTTCAAATTCTTTACATGGATAAGTGGATTACCATAGCATTGTTAGTTTAATCCTGTATTGTGTGTCACACAAAAGAAAAATTTATACTAGAGAGGGTACTGGTAAACTATTCAGGATAAAGTTGTACTTTTTTTTTTTGACATTTCTAAGGTTGTGCACAAGTGTTCAGCCACAAAAATAGATGTTGATGTATTCATATGCCACTATGTGATTTTACTAGCTGTCAAGTTTTGTTTACAATCCATCCATTACCTGTTAAAAGAGACTTGTGAAGCAAAGTGACATATGTTAATGTTTACATATGTCGGTTTTAAAGTGAAATGAGAATTCTATTTTTTGAAATAAAATGTAGAATGTTTTAACTACATGTTTGCTGAATACATGTTTTTTACACCTTTATTAAAATATATTCATGCTTAAAGAAAATGTTTGGTCAAAATACGTGAAACATCTATTTGACAACATTATTTTAATACAAATTGTTAAATGATAATCATGAACATAGAATGAGAATAAAAGTTTTGCATTAAACATGCCTAAGGCAGTAGGTTTTTAATTAATAAACATAAAATACACTTTTTTGATCAAATTAAAGGCTTAGTGCAGTATACTGACAAACCATTTGATGCACAAACTGAGATATAGCTATTCTGAACCTTTGACAAATTCTATAATTCTGTTTATTGGTGTAATTAACTGTGTGGAAGTCCAGCCTAGTTATTGAAGAGCTTAATGGCCATATTGTTTTTCACTGATGGTGCAATTTAACATCTCCTTTAATTTACATATCATGTGTTCAAGAAACACATGTGGATGTGGAAAATGTTAGTCCATTTACTGTAACATAATTTTGATTTACTATAACATAATTTTGATTCACTTGACATAAATTACATGGATGTATTACTAGCTTTGCTAAAATAGATAGTAACTGGAAATAGTATTCAAAGTATTTTCTTTTCGCAGAACAAAGTTTAACTTACGAGTTCCACATCTGCATCTGCAGCACTGTCAGGTTAAGGGCGCGGTCTACCGCAATTTTCGTCATCATTATTTTATTTTGTATTTGTACCAGATATTTTTTTTTGTATTTTAGACACAAAATGTGACTAAATTTGGCTCTTATGAAATTTTTTTCTCTCTCATAGTTTTCACATAATGGCTTGTTTAAGTCATATTTTGCATGTTTCCGTTTTAACGACTGCACTAAAACCAACTGATATGCCAAACTCAAAAAAATCACAGTGGATAAAGACATTACAGGCTACAATGACATGCTCGTAAAATTAAAGAATAAAAATTATTTGTATTTTTAAAAAAATTATATAATTTTTTTAAATTTTAATTTTTAGTTTTAGCATTTTTTAAAAATACAAATAATTTTTATTATTTAATTTTATGAGCATGTGATTGTAGCCTGTAATGCCTTTATCCACTGTGATTTTTTTGTTTGGTATATCAGTCGGTTTTAGTGTAGTCGTTAAAACGGAAACATGCAAAATATGACTTAAACGAGCCATTACGCGAAAACTATGAGAGATAAAAAAATTTCATAAGAGCAAATTTAGTCACGTTTTGTGTCTAAAATAAGAAAAAAAATCCCTGGTACAAATAAGAATAAAAAAATTGTTATGAAAACTGCGGTATACCACACCCTTAATGTCCGTTGTAGAGGATGTGGTGGACAGGAGGAACAAAAGGAAATAGGCGTCGTACATTGTCCAACTTCTCATTAATCTTCACTGATTCTATATATGTATTTCTCAGCAGATTACATAGTTTTATTCCTGCACATCTGCCAACCTTACACAAATTCACCTCTTTGTAATGTTCATTCACCGCATGCTTAATGAAGAAGCTAGTCATGTTTTAGTAAGTGAACTTGAATGATGAACGTGCAGAAGAAAACTTCTTGGGCTGGCCACATTTTGTTTCTTTAGATTTTGCTACAGTTTTTACAAGATTTTCCATATGAACAGCCAACTTGTGACATATTTATAACTATAAAGGGTCTCTTTTTGTTCTCTTTCTTCATCTTTCTTCATTACGTTGAGCCATTTTGTCTGTGAAAATATTTGTGCAGTCTTCCTGTAGCACTTCTCTTTTGAAGCAGAATATCTGTCAGATGCCATATGAGTGTGCCCAGGTATGAGAAAATTATTAATTTCCTTAAGACGTCCTTCTTTGATTAGTTACGAAGAAGACGACACAAAATCGATAGGTTCAGGATAGCCAATGTAATGTTTAAAGTACGAATTGAGTTTTAAAAATTCTTTACTGAATAATTTCCTCAATGTTTATGTTTCAATCAGTTTTAAACTAAGAAACGTCCAGTTTTTAACTAGTTTTGGCGCAAAAATTTACTATACAGTATTATACCTAAAAAAATCCTGGATCTTTCTGATGTTGGCTAACTAATTTTGCCCTATATGTTTTATTGGCCAATGTATTCCCTATAGAACTTCGGCCCCCTGGACTGCTTTACAACAGCATTCTTTCCTTTATTTTATATTAAATGTAGTATCAATTAAAAAAAATTTGTATGATAGTGCTTTATCAGTGTAAACATGCATGCAAGATAATGATATGCCACACTTGTCTCATACCAATGATATTACCGTACATACTCGTGTATAGTGCCCACCACGATTTTTACAAGAAATTCCAGGGGAAAAAATTTGTGTCTTTTGTTAGCATGTAAAAAAAATCACAGGAGGAAATAATGAAGCAGCGTGAGGGTGGCATCGAAGGATGTGCCAATGGGGAGGGGGGGAGAAATGGTGGATTACAACAAAGGAAAGAGATATGAAAGGGAACATTCGCACTGGTTGGCAGAGAGGGTTATGGAGTGCCGAGGGAGGGGGTGGCTTGTCTCCCCTACCAGCACCTACCTATAAATAGCCTGCCAAGGTTGCTTGCTGCCTGCCAGCCCATACGTGTGTGTGTGTGTGTGTACGCGCACCTGCACAACACTCCCTCCTTCTGTCTTGTGTGCTGTGTGCCTGCTGCTCCCTCTCCCCCCTTCTTTTTCACCTAAAGAAATGAGTAAACATGCCATGGCAGGAGAGCAAGGCTCAGGAATGCAGCTGGGGAAAGATAGCTGATCACTGCAAGACATCAAAATTAACTTTTCGTATTGCTTCAGCCCGCCACCTACTAACTTTCGTTTCTGCCGCGTCAACTTGGCGAGCAGCAGACTTTTTAACGACAGTTTAAACTTCTGGCAATCATCAGAAAGTTTTTAACTCACATATTGTGTAAACACTAAGTAACACTTTGAATAGAAACCTGGATAAGGACAAACAAAAAAATTAGAGTTTTAGCAGCCGTTACAGCAGAGCGAGGGGGGAGGGATAAAAAGAAAAGGAAGAGGAGGTAATGATAGGAGAACCAGGAGGGCGATGAGAAACATTCTCGCTCTCTGCCCCCACTCTTGACACCCTTCAGTTTACGACAACTCCTCCACCTTTCCCCCCTTCCCCCTACCTCCAGCAATCAGGTAGCCTATTGTCCAATTTTTTTTTTTCTATTTTCTGTGTATAGCATGTACTCCTGAATTTTTATCAGTTGTTTTGGAATAAAAATGTGCATTATATACGAGTAAATACATAGGTAACAATTTTTCCTGCTGGTAAAATATAACTTACGACGTACTAATTTAATAAAATTTGTTATAGGCACTTAAAAAGATACAAGTTGTATTATTTTTTCATGATTTTGGTAATTATTTGGCATATCTTTAGAAGGAAGTACATAATATTGGAAGCAAGAGTATGACAAGCCACAAATTATATATTAATACTTATGTCAGACAAAGTAGTTAAAGATACATTATTATTTGGTTTGTAGGATATATCCACATTTCTATCATCAATAATGGAACTGTGTCTTTCATCGTCGCTGCCCAAACATTTCTCATAAACATGATTTTTTGAGCTACAACATGGCATGCGTTCACTGATGCCAGTCTTCTTGAACTTTGGCTTGTCACGTTATAGGAGAGAAATGTATGAAAATGGCAGTTGAGCATTAAGATGATTTTGAGATACTGGCATCATCTTTTGAGATGTTTAAAAATCTTTTGCTCTGATGACGGATATAGCAACGCTGGCTCTGAAAATAATAAAATTTCACTTTTCATAAAAGTGTGGCTTGCTACTATACTGCACTAAGCCCTTCAAATATACATGGCCCAAAAATCAGTATACACGCCATGTTTTACAAGTTTATAGAACAAAATATTAAGGTAAACTATACTTACTTTAGAACTGTACTCCGCCTGATGCCAAAAATCTCTGCAGTCATTTCAGCTATCCTGGATGATTCCATTTTGCCCCTCAGTATTTTCTCACGAATATTTTGTGAAACACGGAGGTTGTTCTGGTAACGCTGCCTGTTCATTGCACTGTTAGTTTTAATCTTTTTTGATCTTCAGTAACTACAGCTACAAAATGAGTAGTAATAGAAACTACAAGACGTGATTTTTATCGTATTGGGTTTCTTTTTGGATTGTCATGGTGTCTGAGTTCGTAGAAGTTTCGTTAGACTGCAGTTTAGTGGGACCTAATCTCTGAGGAAACTTACACGTGAGTAACATCACGTTGACCATTTCTAAATATGTAAATGAGATACATACAAATCACAGTATTTCTTGAAATATAAGCTGTTGTTTAAATCAGTGTCTCAAATCCCAAATGCTTTGTTTACTTTCATGTATGCCCCGAAAACTGGTACATTAACAATGGTTAAAATGCTCCATTATGTTGCTTCTATTAAAGTTTTTATCTGATGTTGAGCCTCGAATTGTCATGTTTACCAATTTAAAATATTTTGTTAATATACAAAAAAATTACGGTATCTCAAGCACCGCAGGTGGTTATATAAACTAATGTATCTAATCCACATTGTATTGTTTTTATTCATATATGTACACCCCAAGAGCTGAACTGGAAGGAAAACATGTCCTGTTACCTGGCAGTGTTGAGAGAGAGAGAGAGAGACACACATGCATGCATGCACACGCGCGTGCACACACACACACACACATATTAATATGTAATACGTTGATACTATTTTATGTCTTCTTACCAGTTGTACAACCCTGAAATACTAACAGTACCTATAAGTAAGGGCTTTGACTGTCTCAATATTTATGACTGTTACTTAGGTTGCATCTGCTGTCAAAATAATACTTTCTCTTTAAAAAAAAAAAAAAAAGCACAAAATGTAACAAGCTACAGGTATTCATAGTTATGTAGTAATTTCAGTGTCTAAGATTTTTTTTTTTCAGTAGATTATTTTTTAACTGAAATCTTATTTTATTAAACTTTTGTAGAAAGAGAACTACTGTCCATGGTCTGGATGCTGAAGCTGCTGTAACTTTAAAATCAGAGTTGAATCAAGCAGAGAAGAGGATTGTGCTTCTTGAAGAAAGATTGAAAAGCTCTGAAGAAGATGCTCTAGCAAAATCTGAAGAAGTAAGTTTCTGCAACTACTTGTGTCTGTGTGTGTGGTTTTATTTATTTATTTCATTCATTCATTTAATTATTTATTTACTTATTTATTTATGCATTTATTCGTTCATTTATTCATTCACTCCTGTTCTTCAGTCAATCGAACTTTGGTGAAATTTTTAATTTTATATATACTCAGAAAAATTTACTTTACTTTAGTAATACATTTACGTTGCTGCTGTGTGTTTTGTACTGTTGGAAATTGAAAGCATAATGTTAGTGACAGTAAAGATCAAACCGATTGTAGATTTATCCTAAAATTAAGGAAGAAAAGACCAAAAGCATTAATTTTTTGTAATTTGAGGTTAACACAAAGGAGTTGAGCAATACCTTTTTATGTAGTATGATGACAGACTTTCCAATTTGTCAAATTCTTAAAATGGCAAGTGATGGCATGTAGCAGTCCTGTAGACTGTGTGTTGGTAATTCTTGCATGTTATGTTCAAATGGCAAACTGTAATGTAGCATGATGTGTAGGTAACTTTGTAACTGTATAGTAAGCCACCTTCTTACGTAAGGGTTACGTTCTAGAGTCCGTTATGTAACTCAATTTTTTTTCATAAGTCAATCATATGTACCGTACTTGAATGCAACTTCAAATGAAACTAATTTGTTTAAGTGTTATGTTTTAGAAGTGAGTCTGTTTGTAGAACCAAGAGACAGTATATAAAATGTTCATACAATTAAAAAAATACTGTAAACACCCTCGCAACACGCGCAATGTTTTCAAAATTATTCAGTCAAATGAGGGATATGCGTCACAACAGGGCAACAGTATGCATGCGGCTGAGCCGGTCTGGCAGTAGAGTTAGCAACGCTGCACGTGGATTGTCTGCGACGGCACTCATGCCTGCTCACACGTACAGCACAACACAGATGATTTCTGTGCCTGACGTGCATCAGTCATAATATCTGTCCATGTCTCTGCTGATTTGTAACTTACGTGGAGGAAGTTATCAATGCTCCCTATTATGCTGCTGAGCGAGTATATGGTCAATTACTGTGCCATTTGCAAGATGTGATTTGAAGTGAGTGTGTTGTTTTGTAACCGTAAAATATACATACACTAGATGCTTGTGTAATGTATGTTTACTAATTAACCCACATGCTTTAAGTTGTAAGATGTCTAATTCTATTGTATGGCCGGTGCTCCAAGAGAAGCAAGCAGCACTGTAAATGGGATTTCTTTCTTTGTTAAAAATTGCTTTACCTTGGGAACAAAATTATTACTAAACCAATCTCCAAACATCGCACATGTAGCTTAGGCCTTGGTGTTATATTTACAGATTACTAGCAGCTTACTCGAGTCAATTTTTGTAAATGGCAGCGAGTTCTGGGAATGATATATTGCAAGTGGTTTAAGTTTCAAGTTTATAGACTTTTGGAACTAACCATAAAAGTGATGGAATCTTTTGTAACCTTGAATCCAGGCATAGATTTTTCTTCCTCTGAAATAAGTTACAATACTGACGTCCACATTCATAACAGAGCAGTTTCATCAAAGTTAAATATTTACCAAGGCAAATATTCACCTTCCTTGATTATTTCTGCTGGGAGTTTAGGAATTTAGCTTGCCATGCCTGAATTTGCACTTGCTACCTCATCTGTGATTTTGTTGTTAAGTTTTGCATCTTTCTTGAATTTCAAACCACTCGTTGCTCTCCTGTTTTTACTGTTTCCGTTATAAATTGTTTTTTATTTCTAAGCGAGACCAGCTATCATAAATATGTTTGCAGTAGCAATAGGTTTACTGCTGTCAGCAGAGTCAACAAAAAATGCAGGAGAGAGAGAGAGAGGCGGTGTGTGTCACACAACGTGCTGTGTGAGCTGTTTTGTTAATCGGCAGACACCTCTTCCCATGCTTTATCAAGTCGTCACATCTTGGTCAAAAAATTACATAACTGTGAATTTACGTAAGTTACACCATACGTAACTCGGTGCCTGTATATATATTTGCTTATTAGCTGCTTAACTTTGGGGGTTGTTTCAAGAATCCAAGGAAGCTGATAACATACATCTTTGCTGGTAATGACATTCTAGAAAATGTAGGTTCATACTTGCCTATGGTTGGCAGGATGCACTTATTTTAACTTTTAGCGGTAACCAATTCTATAATGTTTCTTAGGTGTTCGTGTCATGTTACTGGTGATTTTCTGGCCTATGATAAAAGAAGTGTTGTATTTTCTGAAGTGTGTGGGGGACTGGCCATGGAAGTACTACACATGTTTAGGGTATGTTGTTTCAGTTAACTGCGATGGTAGTGAGGCTGCGGCAGTACGAGAGTGGGGAGTACGGCCTGGCACAGGCAGTGGACGAGATAAAGGAACTGAGGACTCAGCTGCAGGTCAGAGAGGAGCATATTCAACAGCTGGTGCAGGAGGGCAACCGCCTTCAGGCCAGCATAGACACGCTAGAGGAGCACAACCTTGCGCTGCGGTACACAGTTCACACTTCACAGTCACTTGGCATGTTCTGTCTCAAACTAGTTAACATTTTTTAAACATCCAGTTGGTAAAGAAGTGGGAATATTGTTATTTGGACTTAGCTAGGAAGAAATTGTGATCCAAAGTTCCACTGTCGACAGTTTTCGTATACATGCTTTACTGTAATCATTCATCTATTTCAGGGAAAAACTAGGTTTGTCTATGGATGATGAAGTGCCGATAGGCAGCATTGTATCACAACGTAAGAAAGAAAAACTTCTAATGCAAGTGTTACAACAACAATCTGAGAGACTGCAAGAAGAGAAACTACAGCTACAGTTAAAGGTGACTACAGCTCTCCCCCCCCCCTTTTTTTTTTCCTTTCTTATTTTTTTACTAAAGTAGTTTGCTTTACATTAATCTTATTAAAACCAATGATGTTATTTACACGTTTCCAGTTTCCATACGTGTAAGGACAGTAGGTATAGTGTAGTAAGTACTTCTGTACTGTGAAACCTCATTAATCCCAATTACGTAATACTAAACCTTAAGGGATCTAAACTATTACAGTTTGTACAGTAAAACCATTTTGAGAAGTTTCCCATTTAAATGTTTCCTGCTTAGTTACTAAAATAATTTTACACCTTGTCTGTTTGCACGTGTGTTAGTTAACCCTTTTAAGAAGTGTTCCTGGTTAGTAAGCATCCTTTTTTTTTTTTTTCTGTCACACCACATACATTTTAACAGGGTTTTATTGTAATAATGAGCTTATATTAACATGTGTTTACAAAAACTCCAAATTTTCTGAAAATGAATTTTTTGTATATTTAGTTCCAATATATAAAAATTTACTACCACTGTGACTTTTTTTTAACCAGTGAACTTGATATTACTTTGTTTTATCTGTAAGTTAACTTTTTATTGAGCATTATAGTTGATGTATAATTTTTCATCTTAGTCCATGGGGAAAGAAAACCACTTTGCCTGAAAATTTAATAAATTGCACCAATTAGTTTAGACTTCTTGATAAGTGTGTGGGGTGGTATTATTCTTTACATTAATTTATAGTGATTGTATTCATTAAATTAATTTATATTGATTGTATTCTTTACATTGATTTGTGGTGATTGAATTCTGTACATTAATTGATGATCATATTCTTTACATTAATTTGTGGTGGTTGTACTTGTTACATTTATTTATATTTTGCAGATCTAAAAGTAAAAATAAATGTGGTGTGCTGAACAATCACAGTAAATTGTTGTTAAAAGAAGTCAACTGTGATCTTGACTGGCTTCTTAGTCCTGCCATTTTTACAGAGTTCTTTCTTTCCTTTTTGCCTCTTTTACAAAGTGACACACTGGATTTTTTTTTTAAGCGTTCTAATGTGACACTATGCCTCTTACACCCTCCCTTTGACCTCTGTTGGCTATACCCTACCTTACACAGAAACAAAAAAGCTCAGAGGAGTGGTTGGGGAAATGTAAACGTATACAAGTTCTGCTTTGTGGAGAGAAGACATAAGCTTTGCAGATGGTATGCATGTGTTATGTAATGTGCTTACATTCGTATAATTTCTATTGTCACTGCAAAACATACTCATGTTAATTTATTGGTGCCTTGTTTTTATTGTTCCTAACAATCACAAATAAAAGTATTTGTATCAGCCCATCCCCCTTCCCTTCTCTGTCCTGCATCATTTACAAATGGTGTCACAATAAGCTCATGTATGTGTAATTCAGTACTGTAGTGGTTTTTCTCAGTATGAGCCTAATATAATTCTTGTATGCAGAGACATTATTCCTACCCGTGTTGAACATTTCTGCAGTATTTTTGGGTGGGTGTGACTAGACCTTCATTTATTCATGCTGGGTGACCATAAAATGACGAGCAGTATAACAAAATCAATGCCTTAATGGGTTGTTTTTTAAGAGGCTTCTACTGTAATTAAAATACTATTGTACAATAGTTTTCCACTTTTGTATCGTTCTTATGTTTGTGTGTAAGTTAATTACAGTATTGTCATCTCTTAATGTGTTACCAGTGTTCAAAATTCTCTCAAAACACACTCGTTGATCAAATACGTACTCTGCATTGATATGTTCATTGTTACAGAACCGCAAGCTGGTCAAAGACTTAGAAAAGATGCAAGGGTACTCACATCGTCTTGAAGATGAATGTGTTGTGCAAACAGCAGATGATTCTTTAGGAGAAAAACAACTTGTTGCTGGTAACACCCACTTGAGATTCATAGTTATAAATATTTCTTAGTTGCAGTAAATCAGTGTATTAAATAATTTTCATGTGTAGTAACAGTTTTACCTATCATATAATAATTTCTTTCATTTTCAATAGTTGATTCCAGTAAAGTGACTACTTTAGAAGCAGTAAATATTCAGCGTGCTAGTGAAGTGACTCTTGATAAAAACAATGCATTGGAAGATGATCGCAACTTAAGCATAGCATTTGCATACTTGGAGGAGAAGCTGAGGTCAGTGACGAAAGAAAATGAAGCACTACGGGTTGGAATGCATGAGATACTGGATAGCATTCGTAGTCAAGATGGTGAGTTGTTTTGTTTAATTTATCTTGTTTTCACAATTTCCTGCAGAATAAAATTTGAAGGGCAGTGAAAATTAAATGTTACTGCAGTATTAATTTAGTTTTTTGACATTAAAGTTGTAGATTTAGTTTAGTAGTACACTAGACCCTCGATTTTACGAATACTCACGGTTCCTCTCATCACATTCGTAAAATTGCTACCTTCGTAAAATTGATAGAGGCTTATTTTGTCCTCCCACCCCCACCCCGCCACGCATACGTATACAATTTTAAAATTGCATTTTTTCTGCAAAGTGTCTCTAGTCGGGCCCTGACTTCCATAGCATTTCGCGGGAAATTAATTAATGTAATAATGTAAACATAAAAAATTGATATCAGTAGCCAGACGTCACACTGTTGAGCGGTAGATATGACCGACCCTTGTCTCCAAAAAAATGAGAAAATCAAGATTCTGAGTGTCTTCTCTCGAGCGAATAACGCGAATTCCGCAGCATTTAATGGTAAAATAAAGCAAGTGATAGTTGAAATATATATTTCAATAGGCAGATGTCTTACAATCAAAAGAACACCACTAAACAATAGGTAGGACTGACCCTTGTCCCCAAAAAAATGAGATAACCAAGCTGCCAAGTGCCTTCTCCTGAGCCTATAGCCCGATTTGCGTAGCGTTTAGTGGAAAAAGTAGGCATTCATTACTAGCACAATGCCCTTGTAAATTATTCACCAAAGATAGAAGGAAAATATGGATGTATTTATTCATTTTATATAACTTAACGTCAAAACAATTCTTCGACGTTTGATGAATTGTACATGAACGTAGATATAAAGAGCGTGCATAGCAGACAGATAGCACAACTGTATGAACATTCACAAGATAGAGGATGGATAGCGGCACTGTAGCATATACAGACGTTCAACATTCCAAACACACCATTTTGTGACATTCTTACCTAAAATCGTCAAAAATTACATGTATAAGTGGTTGAAAATAATCGCTTCCACAGCCAGTATACTACGTAAAAATAAATTAGGAGTTCTGGGATTACGTAATACACGGACGTCTATTTATTTTCCAAGTTCGACATACCCATAGTGGAGACAAATGTTTCTACACATGGTAAATAGGTAGCGCTATTATCGTGCCCACTTGTGAAATGCACGTATTATGACTCGCAGTAACACATTTTTAAAGCAAATTATGCACCAGGTTAATTGTTTTAAGTATGTATGATTGACGTGACGCCGTCACGTCCACTTATAAATTACGTTAAAGCTCGCCCCCGACTTTGAACACATTACCATTTAGGCCTAAGGGTAGTAGTATTCGCCCACACCTTTGCCGATTCTCGTATTGCCGTTTATTTTTCCATAAGGAATAATATGTTAGCATGTAAGGTTATGAAGACGAAGTTTTATTCGTAAAACAGTATTTACTTACGTCCAAGTGATTATCCAATGTGTATTTTTCATGTATAACTGCATTTGCAACATTTGTTAACCTGTACCAGTGTTTGTTTACAAAATAAGGCCGAGCGCCTATCAGTAGTGCCAATCCCGTGCATAGACTCTGTAAAGTGCACTAAAACAGCGATCGCGGGAAATACACACGTAAATATAAAATTTACTTGTTTGTTATTGCTTAAAATGTAATTTATGATTATTTACGTGTTCTTGTGTGTTAATTATAGTGTTAAACAGCCATACCGGCATTTATAATTTAAGTTGGGAAGTTTATTTGTGTAAGAGAGTAATTTTGTGCCACGAGAGAGTATTTATTTGGTGCGAGTGTGGCGCACCTGTAGATGCAGACAGCTTCGAGCGGCCCGGTGGCCATTTTGATAATGGTACTTTCAGCCCCCCTTAGGGGCATATAAGGAGGGCGCTGTGCCCCAGCTAGTCAGTCTTCAGGTGCTCGGCCTTCGGGCCGGGTCAGCCTGGCACACCCCATCCCTACCTCATAGTGGGTTACTGCCTGGTAAGGAAGCCGAAGCCTGCTCTCCCAGACTTTACCTACCTTATTATTACCTCTTTACCTACCTGTGAGTTGCTGCCTGGTAAGGGAGCCGAAGCCCCAACCACCTCTCCCTCATAGTTGGTTGCTGCCTGGTAAGGAAGCCGAAGCCTGCTCTCCCAACCCCACCTTCACCTCAAACCCTCATTCTAGCCAGGACGACTCGGCAAGTAAGTGTAACCTGCACATTCATGTTTGAGGTGAGACTTAACCTTCTTAGCATGGCAATATCACCTGTGTGCTCTTCAAGCCACAATGCCTAGTACTTTGCCTCCATGCACATTGCCAGTTACAAAGTGTTATCGTGCACTTCCCAGTCTTGTAAATTCTATTGAAAGTTACGTAATGTAGTAAACTTCCCCGGGATCAGAGAGATCGCCGTATAATTACAAGTAATCCAGTATTTGTTATTAGTGAAGCATCACCGATGGCCGTAGCGCCCTAAAGTAAAGAGGCTATTGAGTATTGTTAACCTCGGAATCAAAGAGATGATCACCCCACATTCTCTGTCACAATTAGGCCTTAGTATCTGAACGGCTCGGTGTGCCATGTAAAATTGTATTCATCAGCGTATGTCCTGGGGTAATTCATATTGTCAATGTGTGATATCTTTAGTTTGTACCCTTGTTGTCTATCTCATATTGAGACTCCAGTGTAAGAATGTATGTCATCAAATTGTGATTGACTCATACCCTGATTGTAGACCTTGTACAGTACGAAAGAAAGTGTTATATTCATCATGCTGTAACTTGTGTTCATGAATATAAATACCCAATGAAACTGAATTACTTTGCCTTTCTCCTTTCATGAGATCATCTTGTGTACTAACCTCCTAATATCCAACAAGGCGAGTGATATCTGCCTTACCCTCTATTTATAAAAAAATTACGCCCTGTGCTAGCGAGTTATAGAGTTTTCCTTGTTGGCTCATCCAGTAGTCACTCGCTGGATTGAGGATAGCTCTATTTCAAACCACTCTAGAAGGACCACACCAATCTCTCATGCTCTCTGCCTTAAAGACCTTCTAGAGATACACACTTGCAACCCAGCACTCCTAGCGCAGCGGTGGGCAAAATAAGCCCATGTGCGACATGGTGTTAACCTAATAAAGAAATAATAATTTCACGATATAATTTATAGGGTTCGTGTAAAAACGTATACACATTTGGCGCGTGACAAGAGAGATACAAGAGTTCGAGAAACAGCCCAGAAGTAGGCTGTACTATAGTTAAGTGAGTATATGCGCATGCGCTGGACCTATGCGATTATAGTGCGACCTCAATATAGATCCTAATACGTCGTAGTTGATGGAGACAGGCCGGTAGGCTAGGCACAGGCGGCGCCGCTGCCACTGTGCAGTTTTCAAGCTGCCACTGCCACATTTTTTAACGGATTTTCACTATTTTTGTTTTATTTTTAGTATTGTGACTTACCATGTAATAACTGCAACTCTACAATTCATATTTTAATGCAGTGAATTAGATATTATATGTTTTAATCATTGTCCTTGTAATTCCTTACATTTTTTTTGTCATAGAATTTTGCTATATTTTGAGGGTTTCTGAGATTGTATTCGTAGAATTGCTACCTTCTTTAAATCCAGGGTTCGTGGGGTCAAGTGTAGTATGATTTCAGATAATGGAATTTTTTAAATTTTTATTTTCAGTTTCAGCAATTTTTTAAATTTCAAATAAGTTTTATTTTTTAATTTTATGAGCATGTCATCGTAGCCTGCAATGTCTTTATCCACTGTGATTTTTTTTAGTTTGATATATCAGTTG
This sequence comes from Medauroidea extradentata, assembly GCA_003012365.1. Classification (NCBI taxonomy): domain Eukaryota; kingdom Metazoa; phylum Arthropoda; class Insecta; order Phasmatodea; family Phasmatidae; genus Medauroidea; species Medauroidea extradentata. Next base: position 36,528 of record PNEQ01002730.1, on the reverse strand, counting down.
GTTTTAGTGTAATCGTTCAAACGGAAACGTGCAAAATATGACTTTAACAAGCCATTACGCGAAAACTATGAGAGATAAAAATATTTCAAAAGAGCCAAATTTAGTCCCTTTTTCTGTCTAAAATAAAAAAAAAATTATCTGGTACAAATTAAAAATTAAAAAATGGTGATGAAAATTGTGGTAGACCAAGCCCTTAAGGACATAGCCCAAGTTTCTTCGCATTTAACGACAATTATTTTTTAAAACATAAATGGGAGCCGATATCGTAAAATCGCTTCGTAACTTTGTTATGACAGATTTAAACTGCATACTCTAAGTTTGTCGAGTCAGAACTCTGCAAAATAGTTGCTAATTAGTTAATTTTAAAAAATTTCCTTTTAATTGATAAATTAGCTATACTCATCATACAGCTTGTCTCGAAAAATTACATTGCATAGTAAAACCAATTTGCAACAAAGTTACGAAGCAATATTACGATATTGATTCTCGTATGCATTTTAAAAAATAATTCTCTCTAAAGCCGAGAAACTCGGGCCCAAGCCCTTAAGACAAGAAAATCGAGCTTAACTGCTTGGTGAAGCCCAAATCATGTATAATTGAGATTGTCTATTAATCGAGAATAAATTGCTTAAACGTGATTGGGGAAACCGGCCCTTAGTGCTTTGCTATTTATTAAGGTTAAATGTCCTTTATGTCTAATGAGATTTTCTGCTACATGAAGGCAGCACTTTGAGGATTGACATTTATTCCATCAATAACTTGAAAACCTGTGGATGGATTTTAAATCTGAAAATTGAATTCTACATCAGAATACCATATAAATTTAGATAATTATGTTGCATGATATTCAAAATACGTTATGCCATATTTATAACAATTTTTTTTCAAAATTGATTTTTTTTTAAAGTCTAGTTATACACGATTGACCATAAGTCAAACAAATACAAAGCCCTTTTCAGATTTTGAATTGGCCAAGTACTTTAAGCCGAAAGAGAAATAGAAGATTGTAAAGTATCTGGGGGTGGGAGACTGGGGTTGCATCGCATCTGGTGAGTAATATCTGGGTGATGTGGAGGGGAAAGAGATTGAAGTTGGGTGCATACATAAGTTGAGTGACAACTAAGGAAGGTATAAGCCATTACTTGTATCTTGCAGCATACGTATGGAGTTATCTCTGTAAACAATGGGGCTAAATTATTTCATAATAAGTGTAACGTGGTCAATCAAAGTGCAACTTGGTGCACGAAAGTCCTTTGTAATGCATAAGAAAGTGCAATAATGCAACTTAGTGCAAGAAAGTGCAATAATGCCACTTAGTGCAAGCAAGGTTAGGTATTGTTGGTCAGTATTATGTTGTGTTAGGTTAGGTTAAGTTGTGTTAAGTTAGGTTGTGATATGTTAGGTTGTGTTAGGTTTTGTTAGGTTTGGTTGTGTTAGATTAGGTTAAGTTGTGTTAGGTTTGGTTGTGTTAGATTAGGTTAGGTTGTGTTAGCTTAGGTTAGGTTACATTGTGTTACATTGTGTTAGGTTAGGTTGTTTTAGCTTAGGTTGTGTTAGGTAAGGTTGTGTAAGGTTAGGTTGTGTTAGGTTAGGTTGTGTTAGGTTAGGTTGTGTTAGGTTAGGTTGTGTTAGGTTAGGTTGTGTTAGGTTAGGTTGTGTTAGGTTAGGTTGTGTTAGGTTAGGTTGTGTTAGGTTGTGTTAGGTTAGGTTGTGTTAGGTTAGGTTGTGTTAGGTTAGGTTGTGTTAGGTTAGGTTGTGTTAGGTTAGGTTGTGTTAGGTTAGGTTGTGTTAGGTTAGGTTGTGTTAGGTTAGGTTGTGTTAGGTTAGGTTGTGTTAGGTTAGGTCGTGTTAGGTTAGGTCATGTTAGGTTAGGTCGTGTTAGGTTAGGTCGTGATAGGTTTGGTTTGGGTTATGATAGCTTAGAGTTAGATTATGTAAGGTTTGGGTTATGTTAGGTTTAGGTAAGTTTATAGTAGGTTTAGGTTAGGTTATGTTAGGTTTGGGCTCGGTTATGTTAGGTTTCTGTTCTGTTGGATTTGCTTAAGGTGGGTGTAAGATAGGGCAGCTTGGTGCAAGAATGTGCAGCTTGGTGCCAGAATGTGCAGCTTGGTGCCAGAAAGTGCAACATGGAGCAAGATTGTGCAACTTAGTGCAATAAATTGCAAATTGGTGCAAGAAAGTGTAATAGTGCAACGTAGTGCAAGCAAGGGTAGGTATTGTTGGTAGGTATTAAGTTGTGTTAGGTTTGGTTAGGTTGTGTTAGGTTTGGTTAGGTTGTGTTAGGTTTGGTTGTGTTAGGTTTGGTTGTGTTAGGTTAGGTTGTGTTAGGTTTGGTTGTGTTAGGTTTGGTTGTGTTAGGTTAGGTTGTGTTAGGTTTGGTTGTGTTAGGTTTGGTTGTGTTAGGTTTGGTTGTGTTAGGTTTGGTTGTGTTAGGTTTGGTTGATTTTAGGTTTGGTTGTGTTAGTTGTGGTTGTGTTAGGTTTGGTCGTGTTAGGTTAGTTTGCATTAATTAGGTTGCATTAGGATAGGTTGTGTTTGGTTTGGGTTAGGTTTATGTTAAGTTTTGGTTAGGTTGGATTGTTTTAAGGTGTGTGCAAGGTAGTGCTATTTGGTGCAAGAAAGTGCAACTTGGTGCAAGAAAGTGCAACTTGGTGCAAGAAAGTGCAACTTGTTGCAAGAAAGTGCAGCTTGGTGCAAGAAAGTGAGGTATGGTGTAATGAAGTGAAACTTCTTGCAAGGAAGTGCAACTTGGTGCAAGGAGAAGCAACTTGGTGCAAGGCAAAAACTACAGCAAGGAAGTGCAACTTGGTGCAAGGAAGTGCAACTTTGTGCAAGGAAATACAACTTGGTGCAAGGAAGTGCTACTTCAACATGGATGTGCAACTTGGTGCAAGAAAGGTCAACTTGGTGCAAGAAAGTTCAACTTGGTGCAAGAAAGTGCAAATTGGAGCAAGTAAGTGCAACTTGGTGTAAGCAAGGTTCAGTATTGTTGGTAGGTATTAAGTTGTGTTAGGTTAGGTTAGTTTGCGTTAGGTTTGGTTGCGTTAGGTTAGGTTGCGTTACGTTAGTTTGCATTTTGTTAGTTTTCATTAGGTTAGGTTGCGTTATGGTAGGTTGGGTTAGGTTAGGTTGGGTTAGGGTACGTTAGTTTGCGTTAGGATAGGTTGGGTTAGGTTGCATTGGGTTAGGTTGCGTTTGGATAGGTAGTTAGGATAGGTTGTGTTAGGATAGCCTGTGTTCGGTTAGTATGTGTAAGTTTAGTATGTGTTAGGTTAGTATGTGTTAGGTTAGGATGCATTATGTTGTGTTTTGTTTATTTTAGGTTTGGGTTAGGTTCATGTAAAGTTTCTGTTAGGTTGGATTGTTTTAAGGTGGAAGCAAGATAGTGCTACTTGGTGCAAGAAAGTGCAACTTGGTGCAAGGGAGTGCAACTTGGTGAAAGGAAGTGCAACTTGGTGCAAAGAAGTGCAACTTGTTGCGAGGAAATGCAACTTGGTGCAAGGAAATGCAACTTGATGCAAGAAAATGCAACTTGGTGCAAGGAAGTGCAACTTGGTGCAAGGAAGTGCAACTTGGTGCAAGGAAGTGCAACTTGGTGCAAGGAAGTGCAACTTGGTGCAAGGAAGTGCAACTTGGTGCAAGGAAGTGCAACTTGGTGCAAGGAAATGCAACTTGGTGCAAGGTAATGCAACTTGGTGCAAGGAAGTGCAACTTTGTGCAAGGAAGTGCAACTTTGTGCAAGGAAGTGTATCTTTGTGCAAGGAAGTGCAACTTGGTGCAAGAAAGTGCAACTTGGTGCAAGAAAGTGCAACTTGGTGCAAGAAAGTGCAACTTGGTGCAAGAAAGTGCAACTTGGTGCAAGAAAGTGCAACTTGGTGCAAGAAAGTGCAACTTGGTGCAAGAAAGTGCTACTTGGTGCAAGAAAGTACAACTTAATGGTAGTAGGGTTAAATATTGTTTGTAGGTATTAAGTTGTGTAAGGTTTGGTGGCGTTAGGTTAGGATAGGTTCAGTTATGTTGCGTTAAGGTAGTTTGTGTAGGGTTAGGTTGCGTAGGGTTAGGTTGTGTTGGGTTAGGTTGCATTGGGTTAGGTTGCGTTGGGTTATATTGCGCTGGGGTGGGTTGCGTTGGGTTAGGTTGCGTTGGGTTGAGTTGGGTTTGGTTGCGTTGGGTTGAGTTGGGTTTGGTTGCGTTGGGTTTGGTTGCGTTGGGTTTGGTTGCGTTGGGTTTGGTTGCGTTGGGTTTGGTTGCGTTGGGTTTGGTTGCGTTGGGTTTGGTTGCGTTGGGTTTGGTTGCGT
>PNEQ01002730.1:16111-31230 GCA_003012365.1 Medauroidea extradentata | reverse complement strand
TTGTGTTAGGTTTGGTTAGGTTAGTTTGTTTTAGGTTTGGTTAGGTTAGTTTGTGTTAGATTTGGTTAGGTTAGTTTGTGTTAGGTTTGGTTAGGTTAGTTTGTGTTAGGTTTGGTTAGGTTAGTTTGTTTTAGGTTTGGTTAGGTTAGTTTGTGTTAGATTTGGTTAGGTTAGTTTGTGTTAGGTTTGGTTAGGTTAGTTTGTGTTAGGTTTGGTTAGGTTAGTTTGTTTTAGGTTTGGTTAGGTTAGTTTGTTTTAGGTTTGGTTAGGTTAGTTTGTGTTAGGTTTGGTTAGGTTAGTTTGTGTTAGGTTTGGTTAGGTTAGTTTGTGTTAGGTTTGGTTAGGTTAGTTTGTGTTAGGTTTGGTTAGGTTAGTTTGTGTTAGGTTTGGTTAGGTTAGTTTGTGTTAGGTTTGGTTAGGTTAGTTTGTGTTAGGTTAGTTTGTGTTAGGTTTGGTTAGGTTAGTTTGTGTTAGGTTTGTGTTAGGTTAGTTTGTGTTAAGTTTGGTTAGGTTAGTTTGTGTTAGGTTTGGTTAGGTTAGTTTGTGTTAGGTTTGGTTAGGTTAGTTTGTTTAAGTTTGTGTTAGGTTTGTTTAGATTAGTTGTGTTAGGTTGGGTTAGATTAGTTTGTGTTAGGTTTGTTTAGATTAGTTGTGTTAGGTTTGGTTAGATTAGTTTGTGTTAGGTTTGGTTGGATTAGTTTGTGTTTGTGAAAAGTTTTAGAAATTGATCTACAGTTACGGCTGTTACAGTTATGTCGGGAACCTGATCGAGGATGTCGTCCAACAATTAAGGGCTTGGGCTGGAGTTTCTCGGCTTTGGAGAGAATTATTTTTTAAAATACATATGAGAGTCTATGTCGTAAAATCACTTCGTAACTTTTTTTTGCAAATTGATTTTACTGTGCAATGTAATTTTTCAAGACAAACTGTACGATGAGTAGAGCTAATTCTTTAAAGGAAATTTCGATAATTAACTAATTAGCAACTATTTTGCAGTCTTCTTACGCGACAAAATTAGAGTATGCAGTTTAAATCAGCCATAATAAAGTTACAAAGTGATTTTACGATATTGGCTGCCATATATGTTTTAAAAAATAATTGTCGTTAAATGCGAAGATACTCGGGCCCATGGCTTAAACCCCTTCTTTTGGTGCTGGCTACATTGTCAGTTAGTGTGGCTAGTACAGTACAATATTTTTCTACATTAAGACACTTGAAGACGTAGTTGCGTTCACGGATGTGTGAGGAGCGTCTGGACGGCTTAGCTTTGCTGAATATACATAGTGACATTGATGTCAAAGTGGGAAAAATTATTGACAGTTTTGCCAAATCAGGCAATCACTGTCTAGATTTTGCAATTTAATGTAAGTTTCTTGAATTGTTATGAACATTTTATAGCGTATAGTGAAGTAACTTATTTCTAGTTTATTTCATGTTGGATACTTGCTATAAAATAAAAATAAAGTGTAAATTACAGAATAATGTTATGAGATTTCGTAAATATATTCCTCTATTTGCAATGTTTCTTTGAGATGTGTAGAATCCACGTTTTAAACTTTTAATCATTTATTTTTAATATTCAATGGTAGAAAATTTTTCAGACATTTAGTGTTTTTTTGCTGTAAAGAAAAAATAATTTCTTGATTCCTTTATATGATATTTTGCTTAGTTTTGTATGTTTGTTTTAATGTTTTTTTTTTGTTAAAACTGCTGTCAAAAATTTGTATTGCTCTTTTTTAATGACTGGTTACCATATCTAAAAGTACTCTTATGGGTAATTTTTAACTAAATCCGTCAAGAAACAGAAATGTCGAGAAACACACTATGTACAGTTAAACTGACAAAATTGTTTCATCTAAAGATAACATTTTGACTGGTAACGAAAAATGTAGCTTGTTTCCAGCAGATGCTGTGTATTTTTCTCCCCCATGTAATTACTCGTATATTTATTTTACGATTTTGCTAAGGAAAAGTTGTGTTGCCAACATTAACAATGTGTTGTTATTACATAATATAGTACTATACTGTATTTATGGTTCGACTACATTTATGTCTGTCTAATTTTAGTTCATATTAACAGTGCAAACTAGGAACTGATTTGTAAAAGTGTTTTTTTGTTACAGTAATTTGTCATCAGTTGTTCGGCCCAGGGATGTAACCAGTTGGTGGGTCCATGTAGATGTCTATTAAAGAATTATTTTTGCTTAACTCTTCACTGAAACCAATTATTTTCACGTATGGTATATTGATAGTAAAACAGCTTAAATAGCTCCTTTCGCACTTTCAAATTCAAATTTTCCCGGGTAGGACCCCCAGACCCCCGCTTTATTGATGGGAATCTGTAAAATTTTCACCCCCCCCCTCCCCCCTCCTAAAACCATGGTCAGGATCCGCCACTGTGGCTAAGGAAAGGAATATTTTGCTAGTTCAATGAACTGCATGTTCGAATCCACTATCCTTTGTATACTCAAGCCCCAACTATTAGTCCATTACGTGCTCCTCAGTGGGACAACAAACAATCAACGAATATACAGGGCTTGAATCTGCATAGGACAGTGGATTCTAACATGCAGTTCATTAAACACGTAAAATACTCCTTTCCCTAGTTATGGTGTATTCTAGTGATTGATGGGCTTCTGTACTACTTGGAGACACACGTGCATGCACGCACGAAAGAGAGAGAGAGAAAGAACCATTACTGACAGAATGACAGACTGATATCTCAAACTGCAGCCCAAACCTCTGGACTAAGAAATATGAAATTTTTTGTGTGAATTCCCTATAGGTCGTAGGCAAGCACTGAGAAGGGATTTTTAGAAATTCGTCCCCTGAGGGGGTTGAAAGAGGTGAAATGTGTTTCTTAAGATTAATCTCCATAGCTCTAATCCGACGGCATATCATTGTGACTTTTATTTCAATGGGTGAATAATAAAAAAGCATACATATATAGGCCTACGTAAAAAAAAATATATGTATACATATACAACAGTGTTGGCAACAACGTGTACATATGTATATATACACACACTCTTACACACACACACACACACACACATACATATAGTGTTGCATGCCATGTATCTGGAGGCTGGTCATCGGCAGTTGTTACGTAACCTTTTGTGGACTGGCCCCTGAATTACATGCCGGGCGGCTACGTGATGGAAGTCACGCCGAAGCTAAGTCATAGATACCTGTCCTAATTGCGCTTTTACCCTACGAGGCGGCCTACGAGACTCAAGTCACGTCCGAAACATGACAAAATGTCTATGTTTAGACCCATGTAATTCGGAGAACCCCTGGAGTATATAAGGACTGAATCAACAAAATCGGGGACAGTTCGCTATTGGTCGTGCTAGAGGAAGGTGCTATGCTTGTGGACAGAGACCGGTGAAGACATCTTGGTGACGTCAGAGTCTACTGTGAGACGGCAGGCGGCTACCTTCGGAGTAGTGTTGTGCGAAACAAGAGGACTGCTGCGGCGGGCTGACAAGCGGAGAGAAGTTGCGTGATGGGAGTCGAACCGAAGACCTCAAGAGTGAAGACAGCACTCGGGGTGCTGCGTAACACACTGCGATTCATCACCACTGCTGATTATTAAGGTTTTACACTGTCACTATTTGAGAACCTGTTGATTGGATATATGACTGAATTTTATTGTGATTTGTAGTGTTGAATTAATTAATGGTAGACATTTTTTGTGCTTTAATTGTCAAAGTTAATTAACATGTCTGTGACACAGGAGTAATTGTGTGCATAACTAATTGTGCTGTTTTGTGTTTTTGTAAGCTAGTAAATCAGTAACTTAATTCAACTCTTTTATTTCTAATTATAAGACCTCTATCCCAAAAGAACTCAAGGGAATTGCCCACATATAAAAAAAAATATATATATATATATATATATATATATATATATATATATATATATATACACATACACACATACACACACACACACACACACATACACGCACGCACATGCACACACACACATTGTTGCCAACACACTGTGTTTGACTTTGTCCTTGTAACTATCAAGAAGTACCAGCGTGTATGAGTACCTCATACCTTCCGTCTATTTGTTTAATAGGTTAACCTAGCCAAAACCTTCTTTTTTAAATAACATGCCACTTGTTGGCTTTATAAATGTATGTAATATTTTTATACAGTACAAGTGTTATGTGTTTGTGTTGAGAGCGGTTAGGTTTCAGGTTCCAGTGATGTTCACCTGGAGTCCAAGTGCTTGGAAAGGCTGTTGGAGGCTCTGGATGCTCGACATGTAAGTGGTTGGTACCACCCAGCAATGAGATTGCAGGCACAGGTTCACTCACTGGAGGGAAACAATTCTGCTCTCAGGGAGCAGCTAAGAACTCTCAGGTATGGCAGTTTTATGACTTTCAGGTTCAGGCAATAAAATAAAATATCTTTCACTTTTAGGTAAAATATATTTTAATAAAACTACAGTGAAGACCCAATTTTATGAACTCTTATTTTAGGAATACGTACAACAATTTTTCAAAGTTATTTTGGAATTGTCACAGAAATCCTAACAATTTATTTTATTAACCTGTTAAATAATTTATGGAATAATAAAGAAAACCTTATAAATTAGATAAACATTTTTGTGGAATCTAATTCAGCCAATTTTATTTTGCAAAGACATCAACTTTATGAAGTTTATGCCTAGGAATTGTTACACATAGTAAAATAGGAGTCCCTTTGGGTGGCTTTAGTGAATACCTTACACATCTGAAAGGATTGTGGGAACTTGTATTGTACAGGAATAATTATTGTGGCTTACATTGTATTGCTAACTCTTTGGGCTCTTATCCAGGAAGGGACAGGTTAAATTTTTAGTTCAGCAACCCTGTTTTCACTCCAGGTGAATTCAGGTATGAATCCTGACTACAGCAGCAACGACAAACTCCCTTTGTTTGAGCTAAAGGTTCAATCACTAAGGACCTTGCTTTCAATATGTTATGCCCTTTCTACTATGTTTTTTTACAAACGTGTACCTTGAACCTTTGTTAGAATGTGTCCAACTCTCTCTTGTTTGCTGTTGTAAAATGAATTGTTTTGCTTGATTTCATGCTAGAAATTTTTTCTTATTAGCTGTATTTTTAAATGTTGCTCTGTTAGGAATTAGCATTTTAGAAAATAAAGTCTTCAATAGTGGAAGGGTCTGTGTTTAATTTATTTATGTACGGTAGAACCGTGTTATAAAGTTTCTGAAGGGCCCTGAAAAATGTCTATAAAATGGGAAAACATTATAAGAGGGTGGTTGTATTTTATAAAACAGTTTTAGGGACTAAATGAAGGTAGCATTTTACCCAGGAAAACATTATAAATTTGAACATAATAAGAGGGTTCTACTGTAATGCGTAAACAAACAATGTTCTGTACTTTAATGTTACATTTTTGTGTGATGGCAGACTGGATGAGGCACAGAGCCGTAAAGATGTGCAGGAGGCACGTCTCAAAGCCAAGGAATTGGAGAGCAAATTAACGAGTCGTGGAAGTCCCTCCCGTGCTGTGTACCATGAAGTTACGCTTCCTCCAGACATGTCTCTCTCTAGTGCTGAACTCATTGCACAACTCAACAGTCATCTGCTGCGAGTACTCAATGTAAGTAATATATTTTAGCTATTTTGATGGGAAAAATATGTAGCTTATTTTTGCATCAAGTTTGGTGAGTGGGTGTTTTGTATGTATATATGTCTGTATAGTAGGCATTATGGATAGGGTTACCAGACAACTCTTTTATCTTGAAATGTCCTCGTAACTGCCTTGCTAACTGTCCAGCCTGGTTTTATAAAAAATGTCAAACGTCCTCTTTTTCAATAACAAGGAGCCAAGATGTATTTTTTTGTTTGGTGTCATCAAATATTTAGAAATGGTGCCGGCAAGATTCACTGTCTTTAACGCAAGAGTTATTTTATAATGCCAAAATATTTTAGCTATGTTAATTAATTTTGCTTTTTTTTTTTTTTTTTTTTTTTTTTTTTTTTTTTTTTTTTTTTTTTTTTTTTTTTTTTTTTTTTTTTTTTTTTTTTTTTTTTTTTCTGGACTGTTACATAATAATGTAACCAATTTATATATTTCAGTTTTTTTTATAGTCTTTCTGCGTGTATTTTTAATTTTTAAATGTCCTTTTTTATAATGCCTGAAACTGGTATGTGTTCTCTTTTTTGGTTATGCTAAAATGATAATCCTAACTATGGAATGAGAATTTCTCTAGGTTTACTCAAAATACATATAAGATATTGTCATGTTGAACCAAATATAAACAATGAGGAATTAATATCAATATGAGCACTAGCAAGTAATTCCTGCAAGTTGAAATGATGTACTGTACTTTAATTGCTGAAAATATTATTTTCCTCAAATTTGCCCTTTTTGGGTAGAGGATGTCATCCAGGCCACTCTTTAAGCTTGCAATTCTCCTGATTTGGTTTGTGGTTTACTGACTTGTCACAAGCAGAAAAAATTGGTAAAATGTTAAGAAAAGATTCTAAATTTATTTGCCTTTGCAGTTTCTTGTAATTTTATCATAATATGAGTCTTCTACTGTACTTCTGAAAATATTGTATTGCCAGTATGAGTTTCTTAATTCCTTGTAAATAAACTGCAGTTTTCAGTTTGTTCCATTCCCCTTTGTAAATTTAATTTGGAAACATTATACACTACGAACATTCACAGGGCTGTAGTTAGTTGCTATGTGTTAGTTGTCACATCATTATTAGGATGAAGGAAACTTCTGCTACATTTTGACAAACATATTAACCTTTATTACATTTGGAATGAATTTTTGTCACTTAATAACCCAGAATGAACTGCTACGGTAATCAATAACAAAACTAGATAAAAATAAAATTTTTGTATCAGTTTTTCATAAATTACGATCTTAAATATTGATTTGCTTGGTTCTTGAAACAACAGCAAAATAAATAAATTTGAGAAAAACTTACTTATTAGGCTGTTTGAGATAAAGTGAGCACTGAAGATTTAAAGTTTGAAAACATCACTAGCCATTGCTGCAAATAATTCAAAATTAACAATAGTTGCTTTACTCCTTGTATTGTTGACAGAGAGTTATCAAATGTAGTTCCACGTATTTTCCTATTTAAGTACAGCCGGTACTAAAATAAAATCAGTTGAAATCAACACACTGTGTTTGTAGTTTGTGTAATTAATAAACTTTTTTTTTATCAAACTCTAAGTTCCTATTCCTATCGACAGCACAATTTAACTTACACATGCAAACTTCAAGTGACATGTGCTGAGGGGTTAGATGCTTATGTTGTTATCCAATGCCACTGCCCATATGTAAAGTTAGGTATGGATAGGCTATTATGTGAATTGTTACGTTTTGTGACTCAGAGATCGTGCAGATGTTTTTGTTAGCTCAACAATGTTACTTTAAGATAGAGTATTTGGTTTTTGTGCTTTGATCATGGGTACTTAGAAATTAATATTAAGGTTTGTCTGAGGTTTCATTAGTGGTACTAGCAGTTTTGTTTTTCAGTTGTAATATGTAATAAAATGAACACTTAATTACGTTTCATGTTTTCATTATTGTAATCAAACATGTTGTTGGCTTAAAGCTTAGCTTATAACAAAACTGCACACTTTGTCACAACTTTAGAATAGATAAAACGATTAAATGTTTTGTTATATTAATTTAAGGAGTTATTGACATATGTTTATAGTTTCTGGAATGTTTGTTTAGTCGTATACTCATCGCATGTAAGATTATAAGGGACTTAAAGATATACATTGGCCTACTTCACATGTAAAACATTTGTCAATATATTGTTTGCAAACTTTTTAAGACATTTGCTGTTGTTTGTCTTTGCTACAGTATTGCATCTTCGTTTAGACGAGGTAAACTTTAATACTATAGACGTTTGATATGCAAAATTGTTGAAATTTTATCTACAAGAGTGTACAAATCATTTGAGAGGAACACAGAAGTAGTGCATTTGATATATTTGAAGCAGACATGCAGAAACCTGTCATATGTAGAAGTTATGTGATGGGTATGTAGTCTACTATTAATGATAGCTGTTATTGATCACTTGTGTATTGTGTAAATATTATAGGTACTAATTTATTTCAGAGCAGTGAAATGTATGCACAAACTGTGGTGTTTATGTTTACATGAAGGGGAAAGTTATGAACTGGCTTAAAATAAAGATTCAGCAGACTTTTATGAGTGCTCACCTTATCCCGTACCACCTATAAAAACATTTATTGCCCAAGATGTTCACCTGTAAAAATTATAAAATGACAGCATTATACAGCCTCTCAGTTTTGGCGATATTACACAAATAATTCAGACCTAGGGTTGCAACAGTTTAGTGGTACTGTTGTTCTCTGGCTTACATATGATCTGAAGGAAGACAAACTATACCTACTCTCATTTACATTATGTTAACATTTATTTCATAGTAAGTAACCAAGCAAGATGGTGTAGAGGTAACACATTAGATTAGTATTCTGGATGACTTGGGTTCGATTCGTGGTCAGGCATCCTGATTTTTGTTTCTCATGTTTTTCCGGTACTACTTCAGGTGAATTTTCAAATGTTTTTGCACTATAAGGCAAGGCCTATTTCTTCCCTATTAGACCTCTTCATACTATAATAACCTTGTTGCCGAGACATTAAGACTCACTACCCACCTACTTAAATATACCAGTATGTATTCAGATTTCTGTCTACAATTTAAGAAAATGAATATGTTTGTTTTTCTGTTTTACCTACTTTTCTAGGTTTCATAATGCAAGACAGTGTAGTTAATGTGATCATTATAAATCATGAAATTTGTACATTTTTTGAAACACATATTGGAATGTAATTTTTTTAGGAATTCAATAAAGAATCTGAGAAAAATAAAGAACTGAAAAACAAAGTTGAAGAATATGGGAAGAAATATAATATTTTGCGTCATCAACAAGGGCTAGTGTATGAACACTATGATGGAGAAAAAAGAGCTTGGGAAGAGAAGGTTAATAGATTGGAGCAAGACAAATTATCATTACGAGATACAGTAGAACAACTTCAATCAAAGGTACAGTGCTTCAATTAACCTATTTAAAAACTTTTTGGATTGTTATTAATATGTTAAATAAATTCTCATTTTCGATACATATTGAATTGTACAGGATGTCTGTAATCTTTAAGTTCAAAGAATATTCCAGGTATCATGAGGCTTTGAATATGTTTGAGGAGCAAGTGTGTGTAAATTGTGAAATTTCATGCACCATTGACATGTGTTATTGAGACTGGCAGCCACCAATTTGAATAATTCCTCTAAAGTTTATGTTGACTATAAAAAAATAATGAAAGATTGTCATTTTTTCTTACATGATTAAATACATATCATAGACCTATAGCATTCCAGTTGACTACCCTTCTAATGTATAAATAATTTTTTTTTGCATATTAAATGATTCTCATACAAATACTTAAATGCATTTCATTTGACTAGATCAGTTAACACCAATATCAGTATTTCATGCAATTAAGAGTGTCTGTTTGCAGTTTGAAAATCTTCAAAATCAAGCAAACTCTGATTATGATAAGGCCAATGCCCTTGCTTCTTAAACATGAACATTACATGTGCAGGGAAAAGTACAATGCACCTAAACTGCTATGCAAAGTGGAAGTAGCATTGTGCGAACATCTTATAAACATTGTTTCAGTCTTCATTTTCTTACATAACCAATTTTTACTTTACATGGTTGCAGTAACCTCTATGGCTGCAAGATATCCTCTGTAGCCCCTGTAGTGTCCCTGTCATACTTTGGGCTTTGTCCTGAGCTAACTGCTGGCTGTGGGCAGCATCCGAGTTGTTTGGAACACTCCAGGGATAGCCTGAATTGTCGCTGGCTGTAACTATGGATGTAAATGTGGCATTAAAGTTAACAGATTATCAGTTCCTCTTGCTGTCCGGAGAGGGGTTTTGCTCTTCCCCATTTTGGTGGTTTTGGGGGTTGACTCAACCTGGCTGGATGCTTAGCCAGCTGTTGGTCATTGGACCCAGTGAGGCTCCTACACATGACCCTATTCCAGTAAGATGTTTCACACACATGACAAAAGCTAATCACGTGGTTATTCCTCTGCCCACCCCTCCACTTGGCTTGCAAGCATGCTGATTTCGAGGTGCAGGAAACATTTTGGGTGAAGGCTATAATGGGGGTGCTTTGCTGGCTGCCTGACCCCTAACACATACATCGTGCTAAAACATATATATTTTAAGCATTGGAGTGCTAGTGCGCCTGATGTCAGCAATGTGAGTGTAGGAGAAGAATATATTGCACTCACACACCTTCTCGTTGGGCTCCAATGAGACCCAACATTTTTAGCCATCATTATACTAAAGAAATTTTACTGGACTTAATAACTCTGACTTAATTTTCCTCAGAAACCCATTCACAATTCTTGCCCACTGTAAATGCAAATCTTACACATAAAACCATTTCCTTACTCAGAGTCCTGGCAGGAAAAGTACATATATGAATTTACATTATATATCAATTTGGTATGGGTTATTCATCTGTTGAAGCTACATATATGCCACCACTGCCTTTTTTTTTTTAAATAAGTGCAGCTCACATTGCTATAGGATCTTTCAGGCTGATTTTTCAGTACCCTGAAAATTTGGCACCCGTTGGTGGTAAGTATGTCTGGTTGTCTACCTAACTGCGTCTCTGTTTTGCCCCTGGGAGCAGGGTGCATGTGGCTCCATGAACAGGGTCTTTGGTGCTGGATGCGGTCCCTGGTATAGCTAGTAACTTGGTTGGGCAGCCTCAGTTGGTGGCGTTCCTCTGGTGTACGCGTAAGGAGCAGCAAGGGCCCTGCCCACTGGTTCTCCTACCCTGGGCCAAGGCCACCTGCTCTCTGTATTGGCTGCCCGCCCCCTTTCGGGCATAAGGGTGTGGATGGATTAACATGGAGGAGGCGTTCTTGTCTCAAGACCGGAATGGGGTTCCAAAAGTCGCTGAGTACTAAGAGTTGGTTTGCGAGGTCCCGGAGAAATTTCCCCGAGGGCGGCTACCTGGGGGGCCATGCTGTTGGCGTCTGCCGTCAGCTGTGTGGTACGTCGGGGGGGTTCTGTTTACGCCCTCTGCTTCCTGTGATCAAAGGCACCGCTTGGAAGGTGTAGACTATCCCATTGAGTTAGCTGCAGGATGACGCGACAGGCGTATTGCGGCCCTTCGCCGCTGAGAATGGACTACGCCAATTGGAGACATTGGCGATCGGAAGTCGGCAAGCTTACCAATGATGCAAATCCCTGATGTTGTAGGGAAGGCCGAAAGGGCTAAGAAAGTCAAGGCAGTAATCTAACTTGGCCTCGAAATGAGAGGTTCTGGGTTGGTTCTGGGAAGGTGGTGTACGTAGGAAAGCCACAAGGGAAGGAAAAAGGCAGAACAGGCAAACAGAGTTAAGGTGGAGCTGTGTTTATTGTAAAACAGCTCACAGCCCAAGTCTGTACCTAAGGTAGTTAGACCTGTTAATAGTTTTCCTACTGCCACTTAGCATGAAATGAGACTCGTCGGGAGGTTGTGGGCTGCCGGTTGTGACTGTGTGGGAGCAGATTCTTGTGCAGTGATTTACTCTCTTTGCGTGCCTTATATACCCTACTAGCCGTGGGGAAGCAGGAGGGAGGAAGTATCTAAGATAACGTCCTGTGCAGTCCAGGGCCAGGGAGGGAGACAAAGAGTGATATGCTCGCTCTGAGGCCTGCTGGATGTTCAGGGTGGTAAGTATGCCTCCTACACTCTGTGGCACTTGTTGATTCATAGCAGGTTGCCTGCTTACAGTCAATGACTCTGTCCTTTACCCAGCATCCTCTATATGCACTACCATCTTTCTTGAATTATAGCCACCCATTCGGTCAATGCTGTCAGTGAGGTGACAGATATTACATCCCTACCACGTTCCATACAGCGTTACTCAACACCTGCTAACTATACAGATGCCTGAGCACATGCTGATGCCATACAGCAGCATGCCGAGGCACCTTAGTCTGTACCCGTTCGGTATAAACGCCACTGTAGTGGCTCACCTCTTCCGTATCATGGACCCTTAGTCAGCAGGAGCTTTTTACATAGTTGAGAACACACACTGGAGCCTGTCAGATCATATGAAATGGCCCAATCAGCCAGCCGCCATGAGGAATCTGTTGCAGTCACACGACATATCACGATGTGCCTACCACCTGCCCATCCTGCAACAAGCGCTTATAATGCCCCAGACAAGGCCCCTACCTACACAAGTCTTTGTGCCCGTCCAGGCCCACATACTACCAATGCTGTGGTCACCAACAGCCTGGTGAGCTCTCCATCCGGAAAAGCACTCTTGCATCTGTCACGAGGCAGCAAGTCAGCCACTACCACATGAAGTGGCCCACTGCTTCGACCCTTAAATGTAAGTCTCTGGCGTGGGAGGCCCACATGCTTGCTGCATGTCCCAGGGGCGACTAGGAACACCACCCAATCTCAAGGCGATATCTAGCTACCAAGCATTTCTCTCCTCCATTTCTTTCCATCCCCTTGTCACTTAAATGACCACAGTCTAATAGTTCCGCAAAAATTTCTCGAAAATGCCTACTTGTATATATATTTTTTCCAAATGTTGTCTTGTAGCAATATTTGCATCATCTGAATGCAGAAAATAGATTTTGTCCAGGAGTGACATCTTGAAAGGTGTAAAAGCCCCACCTAACATAATTTTATACATAATTCCCTCTCCTTGCTCATGCCAGTGCTCCCTGGTAGACGGTGTCCATAACACTACAATGATTCCAGACTACACCCCAATCCTCCTGTCAAAGGTCCTAAGCTGAATCTGTGCAGAGCCCACTCATCTGTTGTTGCTGTGTTGCTGGCACTGCACAGGCCCGGAGGGGAAAGAGGTGTTAGGAGGGAATAAGACTACGGGAGGGAAAAGCCTGGGGAAAACTATATCCGCACAAAATTTTTTGTGCCGGATCAGGCGGGTGTTTTAGTTTAAAGCATGCTCTCTTTCTTTTTAAAGCAAAACAGGATACACAGTTGAGGTATAAGTATCTTACAGAATTAAAACTGCATGTCCAACAGTTAACTTGCTAGTTCAAAAAACATTGTGCAAGTTCTTACATTTTGTTGTCTGGTCAGTAGTTCTTGACTTAGTAAAGATTAATTTGTTCATATTTTAATTGTCTTGTATTTACTAATAAGTAGTAGGTTATTTGCAAAATTAGTGTATTGTAATTTTTTGTTTTAAGTTTTTCTTAACATATTTAATAATCTTAATATTGTGTAAAATTTATTGGCAAAGGGATGACAGTAGTCTTCAAGTCATTCGCTCCTTAAATATTAAAATAATTCCAACTATAATCATGTTTAGAGTGTACTAGGTGTAAAATGTTTTCCTGGCACTTTCAGGTAGAAGAGTATGAGTCTAACTTAGCTGCTATAACTGCTGGAGGAGATGATACTATGGTGCTTGCAGCTGAGAGTGCTCGTCGAGCAGCAGAGTTTCGTGGAAACAAAACACAATTGGAAAGGAAACTGCAAGTTTTACAGGAAAATGAAAAGAATTTTGTTAAAAAAAATGAGAAGTTAACCATGCAAATGATAGAAATGGAGTCTGCTGTCACTGCCAGAATCAGCGAGCTGACTAGGCAGAAAGTAATGGTTCCATTTTATGATTACCATATAGAGAAATATACAGTATTACTAAGCAGTTAAATTACAGAAGGATTAACATAATGATACAATATTGCTTATTTCCCGACTTATCTTTTTATAGTAAGAAAATAACCGTTTAATTCTTGACAAATGTTAAAGAAGTTAAAAAAAACTGTTGAAAGTTAGTGGTACAAAGACATTTTATTAGTAAATTTTAAAACTATAGTTTTGACAGAATCACTCAATCCTTTAAAAACATGGTTATATTGAAGAGAAAGTTAAGATTCAAGAAAATTCCTTAAAAGTTACTGTTGACAAATGTGTGGTAAAAGGTGGCAAGGAAATTGTGACACATGCATGTCTTTCAAATTGCATAGTGAATTGTGGATTTGGCACTTAGGAATTATGTTGGAACTTCCTTCAGTGCAGCCACTTAAAATTCTTTATAAGGCCTATGCCTCAGTCTGTCAGGTGATATGTGGAAGTCGGGAGGAAGATCACCTTCACTGTGTCATTTTGACGTCTGAGCAGGAAGTCACATTATCTGTAAACAAAATTGAGTTTATCTTGTTTCTCCTTATTATGCTTTTAAAATTGGTGGGCTACATAATTTAGTCTTTGTCTTTAATCATCTAGGCGCATTGATGTATGTGCCATACATTGTCAAGGTAAGGTTAAACACCCTTAAACACACTGTAGTAGCTTTTAATTTTTTGTTCAGTTCAGTTATCTTTCATGTGAGACACAATTTTATCAGTAAGCACTCAAAAACACCTATATCCTCACAGTTAAGAATGTCATTTTCAAGATTCCCCTTATAGAATTAAACTAATTTTCCATTTCACTTGGCTACAATTTTTCATAACAGCCTTTTTTTTACTTACAGTCTCTGGTAAGAAATGTGTACATTTAGCTCACATAAACAAATCTATCTAGGTATTTCTTCTCTTATACCTGAAGCATTCTTTATATTATGCAAGATACATGCAAAACTTGTGCAAAATGCCAACCCTGCGCTAAGTCTTATTATAGAATTTCTTGAGCAGTGTGAATATTGTATTAGATCTGGAGATATGTCGTGTACTATTTTCTGTCTGAGGAGCCTTGGGACTGAGAATGAATGGCTGTCTGCAAGAAAAGCCAGTTGCAGATCATGCAGATTCTCACTACAAAGATTTTAACTGCTGTTACAGCACCAAAGCAGTAGTGTGACGCGTCCTTTCTGCGTCTACTGTGTGTTGCTATTTGGACTATTGCTGTTGTAGTCTACTGCAGTTGGTGTTGAGGTTATGTTATGAAGTTTGCGCGTGCTCCGGATAGCTCAGTTTGATTTAACTTAAGGGTTGACTAATCAGCGTGACTTCATCAATAACAACTCACTCAGTTAAAGGTTGATTTATTTTTTGTTTAACTTTGACAGATGTTTACAAAGGGCAGTTTCTT
>PNEQ01002730.1:0-15111 GCA_003012365.1 Medauroidea extradentata | reverse complement strand
AAAAGATGAATTTAAATTAACATGTCCCCAATTACTAGGTTATTGAATTCTGTTGCATCACACCGGACACCTGACAAACTCACCCTGAAAATGGCAGATAGCCTGTTAAGAAAGATTTACATAACATAAATTTAAATACAAAAATAAAAACACCTTTTAAAGATTTAACCAAGATGGGGAAGTGGCTGAACACTTCACAGTAGAATCCTTGCGGTCTCCCTACAATATTTCAGAAGTCAGATGCTTGGAACTGGCCCATCAGTATGTTACAAAATCCAGACAGCCTCCAGGCCTTAACATCAGATAATTCTACCCCCTCCCCCTCCCTCCTGACTATTACAAACTGCAACCACAAGACCAAAACCACTGCTACAGGATTTTAAATTCATGCCGCAGCCTAGTTTGCCTTCCAGCCGCTAGGCTTACAAGTAACAGCATACACTATAGACCAGACTGGACTGCAGTGTGCCGTGACCTTCTGTCCAATTAAGCAGATCTGGCCACAAAATCTCACAGCCGCATATCCATGTCAGAAAATATGTCATCTCTTTATGTGTTCCATCTACAAGAACTTGTACTTCTGTCTCTTGTCTTATATTGTTTGCTGAGCTACTTTTTCACACCATCCTACGTTCATATTTATAACATGAACCTAACTTCTGTCGGTTATAAAAGTTTTGGAATGTTTACTAAGTTTTGTGGTGATTAAATTCTGTTACAATTGTTTTTTAATAACACCTGCACAGGCAATGACTCAAATCACTCACTGCATATAAAACGTATATAGTTTTTTCTATGCCAGATTTGTTTACTTTCTTTAGTCACTTAAGAGGGCGTGGTATATAACACAACGCTAAAAGCATTAATCTATAACTGTAGGTTTCTTGAAGCCAATTAGCTAAAAGTAAACAATAGCAATCCTAGACAATAGTTTAGTCAATGTTTTAAACAAAATTGATTTTAGTGTTACGAACGTCTGAGGCACAGTATCTGATGCCACAACCTCGTGCATTGAACTGCGGCGCAAGAGATCACGCGTATCGAGTTAGTGATTCTGGATAAATATTTACTCATAAAGTTGGCAAATACTATTATCTAGGATTGTCATTGAGTATTTTATCCATATTGGCTTCGAAAAAAGCGTAGAAATCAATTGATATTTTCAGCGTTTATTTATCTGCCATGCACTCTTAAGTATACGAATTATGGAAGTGTCATCTAATTACAGCTTAATAATTTTAAGTTTACACAGTGATTTTTTTATGCCAGCATGTTTGTAATCAATTGTATACTCTCGCACATTAAAATTTCTGTTTATTTTTGGCAGTTCAATTGACTGTCATGTTAAAAATTTTTCCATGTGAAAATATTTTTTATCAGCACTACACAGTTTGATGGTAAGCGGATAATGTTAGTCCAGAAATTAGCCACAACAGTAGAAAAATTTGTATGTTACCATGAAAACAGCTATAAAGGACCTAGATTTGATTCCTGGCTCCAGCCATCCTGAGTTTGGTTTCCCACGATTTTCTGAAATTGCTCCAGGTTAATGCTTGGGTATTTCTTTAACAAAGATCATGGCTGATTCCTCTCCCAGTTGTCTTTTGTAAAGTTGAGTGTAGCCATTTCTATAATGGCTTACTACTCCACCACGACAAATAGTCCTCCATTGAGAGGAAGAAGCTTGGCATTAGTAGTAGGTACACACGTCACAGGGAGGGGAAATGTACTGATCCTATCATGAGTTTGTGGCACATGGCCAGTGGAGATGAAGCGGTGAAAATGGAGAAACACAAATAATGTTCCTACTTAATGATACGCAGGACAGGCGTACGAATGAGGCTTGAATACTGGTCGTATTGTGTTTCGTTATTGTGCAGACTTTCCTTCCCACAGCCACAGTCTTTTAACTTCCCAACAGGTATATTAGTTACACTTTGTACTCAGTATACAAAGATAATGCACATTTTTTCGTGACTTTCCCAGTAGCTCTAGCTGTATCAGAGAAACCATACCATACCAAGAAGTTATATTTGTACATTTTCAGTTCACATCCATACGGTGGCTGTCTGTGTCACAGTATGCTGTTATGGGCTACACTAGTTGCGCACGGTGGTCAGGACAACACAGTGGTATTTCACATTTTTCCCGCAGGACTAGTTGTCATGGTAGAATAGTAGTAAATCCTACTCAAATAATAAACAATAATAAAAAACTAGAAATTTACACAACAGACTTTTATACATTATATTTTACAGAAAATTATGGTGATGATGGATTGTGTTCTGCCCTAAGGCATGTTAAGAACCACGGAGGGCACCGAGTAATGAAAACCATGATGCCCCTCCCAAGGCAGACTAGGAGAGATAGTTTCTGTGATGTTTCGCCACTGACTTCTGTAGTATGGAGATCAGGAGACAACACAACACCCCGCCCTGAACATGGAGAGACGACTAGAAACATTGACCTCCCCGGCCGGAAATCGAACCCGAGATCCGTGACCCATCAGCTCTAACCACTGAGAGACACTTTTACACTTTTAGACTTTTACAGAACAAGATTTAGTTACTGAGTGAAATATAAACAGTGCATCATAAAATGCTGGGTATTGAAAGTTTGAAGCAACATTAAACAAAATAGTATCCCGTGTTATGTAAATTGAAATCACTTATGTATTTATCAGTTTCTTTCTATTACTAAAGCAGTCTTTGTTTCCCTATCTCAGGAAATGCTGACGTTCCAAGTTAAGTCACTACAGAGTACTCTCAAAGACTCTGTACCTTTGCATGTGTTGGAAGAGGCTAACAAGCAGCATGCTGAGCTGGTTTCCAAGTACAGAGACTTGCTACAGAAAGAGCAGATATTGGTGAGTATTCGTTCAGTATGTTTTTATTTACACATAGCATGCATATGTTTGAGTGTTTGTGCACAAGGTTTAGACAAATATTCCGCATCCCAAAATGATAATGTGAACTGAGTAATTTTTTTTTTCTGTATAAAATAGTAGCCAAAAGTCATAATAAAATTAAAACTTTAAAATTCACATAATATGCAAGTATTATCAGCACTAAATTCTGGTAAAAATCATCAGTTTGAATCTCGTACACGAAGCTGTCTGTGTCCACATATGATGCAGGAGCTCCAGGTCATCAGAGTATCAGCTAATTTATCAAATTTTTATTTAGGTAACGATGCTTCATAACAAAACATGTGACTGCAGGGTCTAGGCTTCTGGGAGGAAATAGTTACTGCGACTAGAAAATTCACCTTTGAAAATGGAAGCTGTAATGCTGTCCGAAACGTCGGGAAGAAATGCGACATTGACGCGGCTACAACCTAGAAGCCTAGCCTCTGTAGACAACGACCGTGAAAGCCTACGAACTTCCTTAAAACATGTGACTGTTTAAGTAGTCATTGCATGGTTTTCACAATGTCATAGTTCACGGAAAATAGTTGATGTTAATAATAATAATTATTATTATTATTATTATCATTGTTATTAGTTTTATTTTTACACCCAAACTAAATGTATGCTTTTGTTTTTAAAATTATAAAAAATCCATAAAAGCCCCCAGGTTTTTTGTTACACTTTTCTTAATGTTAAAACTGCATAAAATGTTTAATTTCTGTTCTAGTTAAAAAAAAAAGAATAAATTTTTATTTTACACAACCCTTCAACTCAATGATCAAACAGTTGTATTTTTGATTTTTTAATTCATTTTCATTACCCTACAGTTGATGAACTAGAATAATTACACTGTAGTTACATACATCAGTTGTATTTGTTAGGTTAGGTGTATCTACATTGATGAGAAAGACTTCAAAAAATCAAACAGGGCGACTTAAGGGACCTGTCTACTTGGCTGTGCAACTGGTTAGAAATTAACGATCATTTTTGAAATTACTATAAATGTTTGCAGTTTTCCTGTCTATAATGATGAAATAGATTTCAAAGAAGAAATTTAATGTACATATAGTTTTTTCAAAACATCACATACATGGGAAATACTATTTCCAAGCTCTCCAGCCTGGCTAACAGTAAAAACCCTCTTTTTATTTTTTTTTTACAGTTGTGTCAAAAAATCTACTGTTCAGAAAGATACAAAACTGTACTGGGTTTTAAAATATACTTTGGGACAGACATCCACCAAGCGTGGCAGCGAAACAGTAACACTTTCACATATAGGAAGACCCTGGTTAGATCCCAGATTCCAGCTATCCTGATGTCTTAATTCCATGGTTTTACAGAATTACTCCAGTTAAATGCTGGGATGGTTCCTACTATACACTTTGGCAGATTCCTCTCCCAGTTCCTATCATTGTGTCAAGTTGTGTGTCACCGTCTCTAATGACATTGTGGTCAATGAGATGTGATGTCTATTTTATCTTACCTTCCTGACATGCCACCAATAAAATGATAGGGTCACTGCTTCAAGTCACGTAGTTCCAACAGAACTACAAAACTGGGCACTTCAGTTTAGCACTTTTGCATGTAGAAGCAATTTGGCGCAAGGGAAAAGTGTTATTGTAGCCGTTAATGCTCCTTTGCTTACAAGAGTTGAACATGCAAAACGTCTGTAAGTACTGTAGGTGCTGCCTGTAACTGATTGCATTCTTGGTGTTAGACTGATGAAACTCATTGTGTTATCAAACGTTAAATGTTCAGGTGTTTGACATAGATTACTGCCTGCCAAATCTCCAGATTGATCTGCCTTTTGTGCAAGCACCTAGGTAGCAGTCAGGTACAGTACTGATAGTTTTGCCTCAACAAAGTACACTAGAAAATGTAAACACGCAAAGAAATACATTTTAAATGCAAACTCTAAAAAAAAAAATAGTATTTTTATTTTTTACAGACATGTTATGCAAGCTTTTCTTGATCTGTAGTACATGAATGCTCTTCTCTGGGTGGGGTAGTAGCAAGTGCATCTTAGTAAAATTGTTGTCTTTGAAAACATACATGTTTGTATTTAGTTAAGTACGAGGTGCATGCTCTCTGTTATGTAGTTTGAAACTAAACTACTGTATGTGTTTGTTTGCTCTGTATATATGCCACCATTCAACTATAGTGCTGCTTGTCCTGTTCTAAGTTGTATAATAGATTAGTAGATTGTCCTCCAGAAAAGACTACATACTACGGATATGGAAATTGGAGTGGAGATATTTAATGAATGTAGAAGAGAAGTCCTTGTCTGTCGCATGGATTAAGCATGTCATGTGTTTTGCTGTATGCAAACCAATGTATGTATCTTTATCTGTTAGAAAGAAAATAAGTTTCAAACTGTCCATTCAAATGCCATAATAATTTTTTTTATCTCGGTAAGATATTAATAGATATCAGATTTCATTTGACGATCTCAAGCTTAAAAAAAAGTAGATCTTTACCTGCTTGTTGCAGGTAATTTCAATGTGGCGTTCATTGAGCCTGCTGTTTAGTCAACTATTCGACCATTTAGTGCCTTGGCAAGATCATTAAACAGTTTGTTTTATTTAATGGTTTCATGCCTTTTTTACAATGTATGAACTCGGATATGAATGCAAAGTAAATAATTTCATTCCACTGTATTTTGTGTTTAAATAACACTTTGTTTACCAATGGTCTTGCGATAATTGTTTAGCACTCTATCGGAATGTTAATTTTTTGTGTTGAAATACTGTGTTCCATTTGTGCATTTATTACTCGACATAATCACTATTTAAACTTGAACATAATAAAAACTACACTGCAGACTGATACTGTGGTTAGTTGTGAATCTGTTTGAGCAAAATATGTGAGAGTTATTACAGTAAAAACCACTTTATAACATCATCCCCTTCCCCTTTATTTTTTTACACCTTCCAACATTTTACACTTACAGTACTTTTCTGGGTCCCATTTGCTTATTTTACATTAAATATTTCTCTCTCTTTACACTTTCGTGCATTTTACAAATTTCTTCTAGATCCCTTGATAAGTGTAAAAATGGGGTTCTACTGTAGTATCATTTGTGTTTGACTGTAGCAGCTACTCAGTATTATGTGACCTTGTACTGTAAACTTTATTTGTTTGGTAACCAGTGATACAATTTAGCCAATTCCTATAAAACAAAGTGTTAATTGTAGTGATCAAGTTGCTGATTTGGAGGCATTTTTGGTATAGATACATGTTATTGCTATTAGTGTGAAAATAACTTGCTTCATTATTCTAATATCATTTGGTATTCATATATTTTATGTGATTAATATTTTCTTCTAGTTGTGTGAGAAACAGTATTCTGAACGTTTGCAAGCTGAGGTGGAAATTTTGCAAAAGGACAAGTGGGAATTGGAACGTGCTCTTCAAGAATCAAAAGAGAAACAGTATTTGCACGAAGCACTTCTGTTATCTGTCGGCCACGAGACTGTAACTAAAGACACCCATGATGACCAGGTAATATTCCAGTGGCGTTTGTCGTGAAATAATTTCTATGTAAAAAGTCTCTAAAGAAATTAATTCTTGGTTTTTACATAATTTATTTTGTGGTACAAATTTTCATTCATCTTGATACTACAGTACTTTGTTTTATTTTCCCTGTTTGATTACCTAGCAAAAATAAGACTTTCTTTTCTGTTACCCTAGTGTTTTCATTGCCTTTCATTGTGTTGAGGTTCGTCTTAGCACTCCTCAGTAAAATAAAAAAGGGAGAGGATGTCCTAAAGGGTACATTTACTGTTGAAAAATAATAAGAATACAGAGAAAGCTGTCATAGCTAGACATATAGACTACAACTTGCTGTCTTTGAATTTTGTATATTCAGAACACCACAAATGTTTTCAGACCTGGTTATCTGCGGACTAAGGCCAACTATTAATTGCTCATCATATGCTTCATCACCACTAAGCGCAAATGCTCAACTTGACAGTTTTTCCTCTGTATACCCAGGACTCCTCGTATATAAGTGAATGACATGTAGGTGGTTCGTGTTAAAGTGAATACTTTTGAAGACCATGTTGTCTAGAATAATATTTAAAAAATAATTTTCACTGTTTGTTCAAGGCTTTGGTATTTTTCGGTACAATCTAAGCACTGTGATTGACAGGTACAAGGGTAATTTGTTTGTATCAAAAATTGGCAAGACAATACAATTTACAGTACTCAGTATTGTAGAATGTTTGGCTAGTTATACAATAGAACATAGGTAGTTGCAAATTTATGCACTCTGTAACTTCTTTAATTAAATGAATTTATATCTTTGTAAAAATTTAAATTAAGTAGGCTTCCACTTTATACAACTTAATTCATATGCACATACATACATACATAATAATGTTTGAAAAATCTATCTGCGTAATCCTGTTATTAAATAGATAAAAAGTTTTTACTGTATTGCAAGAGAATAATTGTTCTTGGCTAGTTGCTATACAATACTGCCTACTGCTTGTAAAAACTATGAAACTGTTGTGGTAACACTGAAGAAATTCAAGAAACAGATCACCTGTGCCTAAGGTTCTAAGGTTATGTCTTTTGTCATTGCCTTTCCCCTTCACTCTTTACCATTTATACCTTTCGAGAAAGAAGGAAAAGGCAGAATGGCATGAGGAGAAACTTAGAAATATCATGTGGGCTCACCGAGTGTAGAGGGTGCGCGTAGCAACTTGGGAGTTCATCTGCATGCCAAGGTCAGTAGTGCACAGTTACTTCTTTGCCTCGGACGCACAGATTTGAGAGGCCGCATACAAGCTGTCGTAACACCAGTTACAGCACACATGTTTCAAAAGTTGTCACACCCAAACAAAATTACAGTGAAAGTAGAATAATCATTTGATGACTTGACCTAAGTACAGTATACAGACGTTCCCATTATATCCTAAACTGAAATCATGAGGTGAATTCATTAATAGTATTATGTACCTTAATTATAACAATAAAAAAACATTTTAGTCTTAAACTTTCCTTCTTGAATGTGGAACAAAATTAACTTAGTCAACAGCATTCAATTAAAAATAATAAATGAAAATTTGTAAACCAATAAAATTAATATGTAAACTTAAAATTTGTAATTATGCTAGTTTTCCATAATATGTAATATTTTTACAATGCTCCAATCCCCTTAACTGTTGTTCTATCATTGCTGAAATTGTTGTTTTAAATGGTCACAATTTTTTCTGCAAAAATTGTGTAATGTGAACCTAATTTTTTATTTTTTGTGCTCTAGATTCTGATGCTCTCTAAAAAACTTGCTACACTTGAGTTGCAACATACACACGAAAAACAAAAAGCAAGTCATGCTGAAAAAATGTTCAAGATTTTGACAGGTAATAAAATAATTAAAAAATTCTTAAAAGTAAAATTTTTTTTCAAAGTTTTATGTTGTACTACTTTAAGGAATGGAAATATTTTATCTTTTAACTGTGCAAACTCCTGATTATTTGAATTTGTATTATTAAGTTATTGTCTTACATATGTTACATACAGTAATACATTTAAAGTTAAAAACTGAAGCAATTTCTATAAAAATATGAGTTAGTGATGCTGTAATATACACTGTGCTACTCATTTCGTCCCACGTTACCAAAATGCTATGCAAAGTTAGCCCAATTACGGGAAGTGTGACCTGTTTAAAATATTCAGTTTTCTGGATAATCTTAGACAATAGGTT
This sequence comes from Medauroidea extradentata, assembly GCA_003012365.1. Classification (NCBI taxonomy): domain Eukaryota; kingdom Metazoa; phylum Arthropoda; class Insecta; order Phasmatodea; family Phasmatidae; genus Medauroidea; species Medauroidea extradentata. The sequence goes on along the minus strand of PNEQ01002730.1, from coordinate 6,493 downwards.
GTATTACTGAAATTTTCAAAAACTAACCACGTTATTACCATCCACTTCCGTGTCTTGAAGCATCCTCAGAATTAATTTAAACTTAACATTATATAGAGTGGAACGTAGCTTACATTTTCTAAGTTGTTTGTGCATAGGTGACAGAACATTTCTAACATTATGTTTTAAATTTTTATAAAAAGATTTTCTGCTGTTCCTGAAATATAGTTTTTAGTTAAGTATTCATTAAGGACACTGACCTAGAAAACATATCTGATTGCAACAAACGTCTAGCATAATTTGAAAAGCGAACATGGCCTTTAGCTCACCTTGCCCATGAACACCAGTCTCGGTCAATAAGGCACTGAGACAAGAAACGAGGCTGAATATGGTCATAAACCTTACTGATTACTCATGCAGCTATGTCTCTCTGTAAATACTCTTTTTTTCACATTTTCGGTGACTTTTCATCAAATACATAACTTTTAATCTCCATCCAGCAGAGTATAACTTATTTAAAATGTAATTACGTAATTATGTCTACAAATTAATACATATTACTTTCACTTTCTAGCAAAATCTTCCAAAAGAACGAAAAAAATTAATCTATACACATAAATACGTTACTCACTTTACCCTAAAAAGACAAAATTTAACAATGTTAGGTTTACGGAGCCATTTCTTTGCCATTATTTGTTGACCCTTACAACCAGTAAGTTCTATAGTATGTACTGACTACTTTTGTAAATAAAGAAAAGGAATTTGGTCTCACTGCACTGGTATGTACCAAATGGTGCAACTAGTCATGTAGTAGCTAGTGAGCTTGCATTCATTTCTGCTCTAAATAAAAAGTTATTGACAGTGACACATTATCATTATTTAAGCAACATATTGTATGCCTTGCTGAGTTGGACAAGCAATTTGTACTCAGAAGTTCAATGCATATCAAATGTTCAGATCAGTTTCGTCAGCTGGAGGAACGGAACAACTACTTGGAGACTTATAATGCTAACCTCTTCAAAGATACAGCAGCTCTTCAACAAGCAAAAGATTTGCAAAATAGTCTTTCTATCACAATGGACCTCAGTGAAATTCAACAAGTTAAAGAAAGATGCTCCGAGCTGGAGAAAGAGTTGGTAAGTAATTACATGTTCATTGTACATGTTTTCATTTGGACCCATGTTTTAATCTTTTCCTAACACACTAGTCTCCCACTGCTGATGTCACCGCCTGGTTTGATCCCACATCTGATGGGCAGAAAATTTTACAATGGAGATTGGATTTACTCATGACTCTCCAGTTTTCTCCCATCTCCATTTCACTGCTGCTCTACACTCATTTCATCATTGGGCTCGAAAAAATGACAGTTCAGCTACTCCTCAAGTAGGTCAGCCATCAGCTAGCCCTATATAGCACCTGAATGGGGATATTACCTATTTTTAAATTCAATTTTTATTTAAAAGTACGTTTGATTTAATAAATAACGATACTACATTTTCTTTATTTGCATGTGTATATCAAATAAAAAGTGAGTTTATTTTAGCTCGGTTAAAACGAGTGCTGCAATGTTGATGTCCCTGTGATGTCGTTGGACTTGTTATTGCACGTCTGTTTACTCTTAACTCTACAGCAACTGATATTTAGTTTGTGAAATTGAGTTAAATCCTGTTGTTATGTGGTAAGAACAGGTATGGTTGGGACTCCGAATAGTTTGATGTAGTATCTCCTTTGTGCAGAAATACAATTAAATTTATTTCAAATACAATTGTTTTTTACTACAGCGCCATATGACAAGGCAGTCTGCATGGTTTCTAAAAAAACAAAACCTGAAAGTGTCTGCTATTAACGACAAAAGTATAGTTTATGAATGCGATGTTTATTTCAGTTTATTGTGTATTGTATTACATGGTAAGTATGAAATAAATAAGTTCTTTTAAGTTAAAAAGTTGCGACCAAATCTTGACACCTATTCATCTTATTGTGTTTTGCTTAGCCAATAGCCAAATGCAGGTGCCCTGTGATTGGCTGATAATTCGAAAGGTGGGCAGGGTTTTGCAAAATGTGTCAACAGATGGCAGCACTGCTACGGGCAGTTGTCACTATCACTTGCAAGAAGCGTAACAATAATTGGGAAGAAAAACTGATTTTGAATAGATTAATTAATGTTATATTATTTTCTCTGACTCTTACAATTGGAACGCTCGATCACCAGTCTGTAAGAGCCAGCATATTTGCTTATACACATTCAAATTGTTTGCTTGGTAGGTTCATTTTTTAGATGCATTGTTGAGTGGAATTGACACAATAAATTGGATTTGCAGTAAGATTTCATCACTCCGGAATTTGAATTAAACTGAAATAAACTCAAGCCTACCACTAAAACTGCGCAGTGTGCAGAGCTATCTTGCTGTCTTCATTCTTCTCAACTCAGTATCAGTAAAATCTTCATTATTAACTAAGAAATCTTCAGCATGCATTGACAATGAGCAAATTTTACTAGTTAATTTTAAGTAACCTGGTTCATTACATGTGCCTAATTTTTTAATTGTGTAAGATTACAAATACTGCTACATATAATGCCTGGCATGCTGGCTGCAAACAAAAAAACTGTCCAATTTCATCATACGCGTGTTAGACAATAAGAACGTGTTTTCAGTGTTTTAACATATGGCATTTTTAAAGTGAACAACTTGAAAATTAAAATACGTATGGAATTATTACTTTATGTGGTTGCGTTTGGGGCGATCATATTTTGGAAGATTCGTGTAAGTATTAAATTGTTTTTCTAGATACAATCCCCATTGTATCATCCAGATTGACATTGTGTGGATTATTTCAATTGTATTTATTTTCCTCACTTACTTGAAGACTAGTGGAGGATTGCTTGCATACTAAACAAACTTAAATTTACATTCGAAAGTGATGTGCACTTGCAAGATTTATTTAAAATAGAAGCAAAATGTATGAAATAGAAAGATTTTTTTTTTTGGCAGATTTAATGTGTGTACAAACTGTGTTGAGCTCCTCCACAATTTTCATGCTTATAAACAGAATTACTTAGTAGTAGAAAATTACATTTGATTAGAAATAACGTTAATTAATATGAAAACTTGATCAAAAATTTGTGGAAAATAATTCATCACCATTATAAATATTGCAGCACAACATCCAGGTAAGTAATATTTATTGTGAACAGTGTTCAAAAACAAGGTTCATAGTTTGATGTAAATACTAGTACAGTTGCAAGTTAAACTAAAGGATGGGACAGGTTACATCATGTTACGTGGCAGAAGTAGGTACAAAGTATACCATCATTTAGATGAAAGAGAAAGTGAAAGGTTTTCAACTGTTGTTAATAAATAATTTCAAAGTAGGCAAAAGACCTTAAATCAAAAGTTGGTTTCAAAAACAAGACAGGACACAGAAATACAAGTGTAACAGGCAGGCAATAAAAGTGCTTTCCTCAGTAGGGATATGATCATTCCAGAATGTGATGCAAGATGTGCTGTCTGTTGATGTTCAGTGTGACATTGTCGGTTAGCTTTTGAGATGTCATGGTCCATTTCCCTTGTAGTAATTTCTTACAACTTATAATAGGCTAGCATACATCTCCCAACGTTGTCCTGTGCATATTAAATTGGGTTTAGACCTCGGGACTGGGTGATGAATCAATGCTCCATGCAGCAAATATCTTCCCTCTCCAACTGCTCTACCAAAACAGCTGTCATTAGGTATAGTTGTGTTTTTTATAACAGGAACTCAGGGTCCACAGCATTATTGAAAAGATAAACATGAAGAAGAATATTTTCAGTACATTATTGCCAGTGGTTGGACTTCTTTAAAAGCCTTAGAGTTCCATACTGTCACAATGTATTTCGCAGTTCCAAACGAAAAGTCTGTCACTTGCAACCTGATGCCTTCAGCAGTGTTGAATGGGATATTTTAAGTTTTTTCCCCTCACACCAGATTAATAAACATTCAGAAGAAGGTAAGTACATATGTAGACTTTTGCTTGGTGGAGGAGGAGTCGTAACTTAATTGTGCTGGTGCCAGGGTCGTAGCTAGAAGAGAGGGTCAGAGGCCCTCCCAAAGAATATTTTTATTTTTATGTGCAACATGATGCTACTGTATTTAAGCAATTTTTGAACTTTGACATTGAATGTACAGTTGGCAAACATTGTAATACTTCTAAAGAAATATTTTATTCCACTGAACAATTTACTAAGTTACCTTTATCAAATAACACTGTTTCTTATTAAAACTTTCTCAGTTGGTTGTTACAAGTTTTCTTAAAGGAATGTTTTTATAAGCACAGGCCGAACTGGTCGAGAAATTTAAATATTTACAATAGTAAAAATCCTTTTGTCTAGACCTGAAAGAACATTCCTGTAAAATTTTTTGTAAGTGAATTATTTCTCGACATACATTTAGTAGGCTTTACCATTTTCATCTGTACATTATAGAATGAAATACACAGTAACTTCTTTGCAATATTGGTTTTATTTTTGCATGGACAATAAGCAGCACTGCCACAGTCAGTTTCATGGCATCGAATAGAGCACTATTCTTTAAATATTCCACAGTACAAAAGGGTATAGGTCATGCCAGTTTATACATATTAGGGTCGTATCATGTATTACAATCAAACAACATAAAAAATTTGTTGAAATTATTAATACATCTCTGTAAAATATCAGTACAGTACCATATGTTTGTGATTGTAAAAAAACTGGCAAGTCGGGTAGAGTGGTTGGGAACTCTGAACCCTATTTCTTAAAGATATCTGGACAATCTATTTTTGTTGTTATTAATTTAAGGCAGAATTGACCAACTAATGTATCTCCACTTTATTTTAATTTTACGGGAAGAGGCGTCTAGGCTTTCTAATTACATAATAATGTTACATTACGGGGCACAAGTACTTACAGAGTAGTACACTTATTGATAGAACACACACAAGAAAGGACTAACATATTTTCCGCGGTGTAAGGGGTCAAGCTTCTTACATTCCAGTGCCACAACTAACTCTCTTCTCAGGGTTCGCGATGATGTTTGTTCGTGGGTCCGCGCCTGCACCAACTTAACCTGTTCTTGCTCGACTCGGGACATTTACTATTTCACAAACGTAAACAATAAAAAAAATATTGAAATTGATATTTTTTTTTTTATTTATTGTGGTGTGATGTTACAAGTCCTATAAACACAATACTTGTTTGCCTTTCAAGTGCAAAGCTCGGTAACACGACCTTGTGGGTGGCGACTGCAACGCTAAATAAAAGTATAAACGCGCGGACGGCGATCTATTATGAGAGTTAATAAAAAAAACTCCCTACTTCTCACAAATTACGGAAGAAAAAAAAAACTACACACTCCACTTTCGTACACCGATCTTGACCTTTTATCTGCCGCCCGCGCACACCATCAAAAATACATCCACTTGCTACGCCATCTTGCCAATGAAGAACAAAATCAGCTCACCACCCCAGCCTCGTGTTCCCGCACTGCCTTGCAGCCAACTTTCACATTACCAAAATTCCCAACAGGAATATACAATTTGAAATAAGGCATTTATCAAAATTGTGAATAAGAGAAAAAATTACAGTTACTGAATAAAACACATTAACATCTTCAATTTTACCCTTAATTATAATAAACATTTTTATAACAATGTTACCAACTATTCAGACTTAAACTTCAGTAGTTATGCTTAAATGAAATACAAAACAAAAAAAAGTAAGAATATATACATAGGCTAGTCAGGTGAGGAACCTTACAACCCCCCAGAGTAAATTTTCCAAGCTATGCCTGGGAGATTTTCTCTCAATACATACAAATAGCTTGTTTACATTCAGGACTTACAAACAAAGGGTTTGAGCAAGCTTTTTAGTGAGAAACAATCATTCACTATGAGCAAAAAAATTACCACATATTGTATAACTTTCATTTGTTTTGCTTTTACTTTAGCCACTTCACTGTCTACTCACACACGATCTTCAGTGAAATACAATAGGTCCAAAAGTTTTCTTTAAGAATTCCCTTTCAAACCAAATTACACAATTAGAACTATAGTAGTTAGTACCATTAATCACTTCAAAATATCAAAATATTAGCTCAGTCAAAATTTCTTTACCCACACTCATTTTACCTCATGGTGAAAACAGCCTCCCATGGTGTAAACATCAGTAGCAAAATAAATCATGTATATTTACATTCTAACAAAACCACTAACAGCAAAATTGAAATAGTTAACATTTAAAAAAAAAATACTTGCCTGTTAAAATTTATGAATTTTTGCTTCTGTAAGGTTGTAGCAAGTACTGGTTGTAGACACCTTTCACCTCATTTTGTTCCAAATTTACCAATTCCCAGACATTTTTCCCCATACTCTTACTGATTTTATAGGGCCCACTGAATAATAAGAAGAGTTTCTTGGTATCCTTCATGAGATAGTCACTCCTATCACATTCGCGTAACAAAACCAAATCACCCTCTCTGAAATGATGCCACGATTTTT